>JAJEJO010004421.1:0-19877 GCA_020662805.1 Glaucomys volans
ATGCCTAAAAGCCTACTGGGGCCCCAGGCAGTCACAAAAGAGAATAAGATAGGTTGGAACTAGCAGAAACACCACCACAAAGCACTGAGCAATGACAACCTCCTACTCAGCCTCCCAGCTGGAGACATGGGGAGTGATGGGAAGCACGGAGAACTGCATAGTTCAAAGTCAGCAGCTGCTATTTGACTCTACTCTGTTGTTGCTATGGAAGAAGTCAGGAGCAGGATTACTGGATGTTTTGAAGAGAAGTCAAAAGTCTGTGTTTTTATGTAGACTGACCTAAATTTTACACATTGATACTTCAAGTATTTTTTAAATGGGTCAAACAAAATATGGCCATGGGCTAGATTCATGAGTTTGTGGCACACCATAGCCCAGCAAAGCAAGGCCATGATGTGTGCTAGTATCTTGCACAGGAGCCTCAGGGGAGGGTAAAATCCATGGCACAATGAATGTCCAGGCTATGTGCCCAGGCTGAAACTGGAAGAAAAAGGAAAACTTTTTCCAAGCTGGTGTGCCAAAAGGAGGGTCCCCTTTTCCTAATTGGCACAAAAGTGCTCATGTGTTCCAGCAACTGTCCTGCAGAAAAGACAAAGCCCATGATAATGAAAGTCACCCTATGGGTTGGGGATATAGCTCAGTTGGTAGAGTGCCTGTCTCACAAGCACAAGGCCCTGGGTTCTAATTCCCAGCAACGCAAAAAACAAAAAAAGTCACCCTAAATGTGAACATGATATTAATTTCTTTGGTTCTGAGCATAGCTTTGTATCTATGCAAGTTTTTATGGTGAAAACCAAGTAAAAGTACATTCACATATAATTACAACTTACAGTAAAATTTATGAAGGAAGAAACAGGGTTTGATGAGACAGATTGACAGGAAGGACCCACTCTTGTTTGGCAGTAGCCAGTGAAGGGCAAAGTGCATTCCAAGAAGAGGGAAACTTGTGCCTTTAGCCACACTCTGGATCACCTATGCCAGCTTCAGGAAGTCCCCTTTATAGGTCCTTGGGCCATATAAGGGTGAGAGAGAAGTCACCCAGAGCTGGTAAATACACCAATTGTTTTGATTGTCATGAGTAGGTACTGGGTACATTATCTACTTGAGTCTCTTGCCTTACAAATAGTTTTGGATTTGCCGTGTGTGTGTGTGTGTGTGTGTGTGTGTGAGCCCACACACACACGTGTGTTGTGTGTACTCAATCTAAAAAAGATCATAAAGAGTTTTAAAAAAAAACGATGGTATTTATTTTAGAATAGTAGTGCATTGCAATGGAAATACATTCTAAACTGTGAGCATATTCAAAGAGGTTGAGGCAAGGGACAGTTTTAAACACAAAAATGGAAAAGGTTTTATCACATATTTTGAAACAATAATCTTTGGCCACAATGACTAATAACCAGATTGGTATTAGACAGCTTGCTAGACAGATGTCTACACAGAAGTATTTTTTGTATAAGGTTGTGGTGGCCTCTACACAAGCTTGTAGTTCTGGCTATCTTTGTTTGTAGTTACTTCTAGGCAATCATGCACAAGTTCCTTCATAACTTCCAGTCTTATTTACTTCCTTTGGTTAGGGCTGACACAAACAACTCCATTTTGATTTTAACAACTTTCACAATTTTTTTTTTAATTTTTTTTTAGTTGTTGATGGACCTTTATTTTTTTTTATATGTGGTACTGAGAATCGAACCCAGTGCCTCACACATGCTAGGCAAGCACTCTACCACTGAGCCACAACCTCAGCCCAACTTTCACAATTTTTTATAAGAGATACACACATACATATTGACATAGATAGATAGATAATTATTTTTTTCTCTAAGCAACAATAAGGTGTGTGGGGGGCAGATAAACAATTATCCTATCACTTTAATATCTGTTGCCATGTGATTTCCTAATCATTTTTTTTTCTAGCCTAGAAGTCTCTTCCCTTACCTGACCTGGTTCTTCTCTGATATCATACATGAGAACTTATCAAAAAAATGTAATGGTTTCAAAAAATATTAATTTCAAGAAAAATGGTCTTTGCTAAAATCTTCCTTTTTAAGTATATATTTCCACAAGCCAATCGAAACGATAACAATGTAATGTGGACTTGTATTTCTTTTCAAGACTTTCACCTTGAGAGTTGTTAGCTCTTTACTGAAGAGATCTCTGTGCAGAACTGAAATGAGCCCTCTCTGATTTTCCCCTTTCCAGGGGCTGCCGTTGACCGCTCTGGCTGTGGAGACACTCCCTAGGTTCCACTCTCCACTCTGCATCTTTATAAACTGGCAAACAATAAGTGTCCTGAACACCTCTGTGCTCCAGTTTCCCCAACTGTAAAATGGGGGTAGTAGCCTGGCTATCCCCTGGTGGGGATTTGTGTCCACCAAACAAGTTAGAAGGTGAAAGGTACAGAGAACAGGCCTCGACTACAGAGATGCTCAATAGGGAGATGCTGCTACATATGCCCACAGAAGATTTCTAGCAGATGAAAATAAACAACAGAAGAACCTGGACTAGGGAAATACAGGACTCATAGAACCAATGGACACATAGAAAACAGAATTTTCTATAGAGTCCTATCTGGTTATAATGGGTGAAAAGTTAGCTCTGAGCTTCCTGGAGATCACATTGAAAAGGGAAACAGTTATATACCTTTAATAGACCAGAAGAGCAACTGTATAGTCTATGGGGAAAAATCAAAGCTTTTATAGCTTTTAACTCTTGAGAATTTGCTCATATTAAAATTCACAATGGGAGACCCAAGAAGTTTAAACCTCTCACAACAGTAATGAGTTTCATGAGGTTATTTCTGTTATGAATTTTTACTTGAAAATAATTTCAGACCTATAGAAAAATTGCAAAAAAAAAGGGAAAAGGAACCCCCCCCCCCCACGCTCTTCCCTTAGATTCCCCAAATACTATGTCTGCTCTGTTGTTACCATATATACTTACTTTATCATCCTCCTCTGTCTCTGTCTCTGGACCCTGTCTCCCAATCTCTATTCTCCCTACACGTGTGTATACATATTTCTGAACCATAATTGGGGACCTCAATGTTCCTTTATTCCTAAATAGTTCAGTGTGTATTTCCTAAAAGCAAGGGTGTTCTCTTACATAACCACAGTATAATGATCAAAATCGGGAAATTAGCATTGATAAAGTACCATTTCCTAATAAATCAACCTTTTCAGATTCTACCATTTTTCTCAAATGCTTTTTATGACAGATGAAAAAAAAATATGTTCTAGTATCTTATCCTAGCATCAGACTTGCACTTTATTATCACATCTCTTTGATCTTTAATCTGGAACACTGCTTTAGTGTTTCTTTGTCTGGCAAGACCTTGACATTTTGGAACAGAACAAGTCAGATAATTTGTAGGAGGTCACTCGATTTTGCCTTGTCCAAATGTTTCCTCATGATTCAATGAGCCCCTAGGAGTATTTTAGAAGTGATACTCTGTCTTTGGTGCATCCCATCAGGAGGCCCCTGACCTTGTCTCTTCCCTTTACTGGTGCTGTTAACCTAACCCTTGGTTAAGATAGCATCTTCCAAGTTTCTATACTTTGAAGTTACTATTTGTCTACCTTTATAACTGAAAATATTTTATATGGAAATACTTTGATATCATGTAATTATCTTTTTTTAATCCAATTTTCACTCCCTAGTCACTATTGCTGATTCTTGCTTAAAACATTTATGATAATGGTGGTAGCCAAATGGAGATATTCTATCAACTTTCTCATTCATTTGTTGGCATTTGATGGTTAGGAAGAGTTTGCCATTCTCTTCTACACATTTGTTTATATCAGTATGGACTCAGCTCTGTCCTGGATTAGTCCAATCATCTACCTTATCATTATTTATTTTCCTGCCCAATTTCTCACAGAAGTGACCAGTGAATGCCCATTCACAATGGCATCAATATCCTTTTGGCAGGTCCCTATTAGAACTGAGTAATTCTTTACTTGCAGGCACAAAAATATTCATGAGATTATTTCTTTTTAAAAAAAACATTTTTTAGATGTTGATAGACCTTATTTTATTCTTTTATTTATTTGTGGTGCTGAGAATCGAACTCGGTGCCTCATGCATGTTAGGCTTTAACCGCTGAGCCACAACCCCAGCCTGAAGTTATTTCTTAATATATTCTTAGACAAAAATCCTAAAATATGACTCAATGAAAGTAGTTCTAAAGCCAAGACTGTAATCTAGACATGCTGATGATGGGGAATCTTGCTTGACTCAAGTTGAAACTCAAAGAAATCATAGGAATGTGCACTTTCCACCAGCCTTCTGCAAATATTGTTTCTCTTCAACAGGTTTTTGATGAGACTTGGACAGCAGACCAGCCAAGATTTTGTTTCCTGCCAAAGCACTATCCAATATAGCTTTTTGCCATGAAGGAAATATTCTATAGCCAATAAGGTAGCCACTAGCCACATGTGGCTATTGAACACTTGAAGTGTGGCTAGTGTGACTGAGAAACTTAAGTGTTAATTTAAGCTAGCTAATTGCAATTTTAATGTATATAATCATATGTGGCTAGTTCTACCTTTTTGAACAAATGGGTCTACAAGGAAGGTGTTCTATGCAATTGACAGGATGGATTAAAATACACTTGAAATGAAATAATAAAATTTAGCCCTCAGTGCTTAAACAATTAATGTTATCAAACCCCATATATAGTTTGTATTTATTGTATTATTTAAATAGATTATAAAATCACCATGCTCTATTGAGGCCACTTCCAATTTGTGGCAGTACCATCCCAGTATCAGTTTAGGTGATAGCACTCTTTTCTTGCAGGGACTGTGCATGCAGATTATCTCAAAGTTGTTTCAAATTGGTAACATCTATAGGCAATGATGAGAAAGAGTGAGGCGAAAAGAAAAGAAAAACATTGTTCCCTCAACAACCCCAATTTTACTTAACATTTGTTTCATTTATGAATTCTCTATATACTTTGTGGAAAGATTAACGGGATTGTCTGACCCTGAAAACTTAGGTTGCTTGGCACAAATCTCCACAAGGCCAGAGGCTCCTCCTTGTTCTTAGCAGGAGGGTCTGTGTCCAAGTGTGATTTGCTACAAGGTCAACAGGTGCTAGCAGTAGGCACTCCAGACAGCTCACTCCCTGAGCAGCTGTCGCCTCTCCTCAGCCTGCCAGATGCCCAAACACTTTGTCCCAGCTGGCAAGACTATTCTCATGCTTGCTCTATAAAAAGGGAAAGCAACCAAGTGGGGGTGGGGACATGAGTCCTTCTCCTGGAGGCCTGAGCCACATTAGTCCAACTTGCTGGACCCAGGTCCCTCCACAGAATGCTGAGCTACACACTGCATCTGTCACACCCCTGCTCATGTGCTCCAGCCCACATCACAAGACTCCCTGCTGTTCACCCCAGCTAATGACACATGTTCAGTAAAAATAATGTATATTTTCCCCAAATATAGTTGACATCATGGAAAATCTTCAGCGAAAATCCAATATATGATCACAGAGAAAAGAATGAAAAAATTAAAATTGATCCACAATAACACAGTAAATGTTTTCTAACACACACGAGTCACTTTTCTCATAAGATTTGTATGCAAGTTTTTAAAATCAGCTAACAGTGAATTAGTTGCTACTTAACCAGTGCTAAGAAAAAATGAAGTCAATTTTTTGGTATTGATTACCAAAGAAAAGCAATATTCCTTTAAAAGCTGATCATTGGAGCTCCAGTGGCACAATCGGTTAGCGCACGGTACTTATAAAAGCTGATCATTATTGGAATGATTTATGTGTCAACGCAGCTAGGTAGTCATGCTCAATTATTTGAACCAATTTGAACCTGGATGTTGCTGTAAAGGTCTTTAGTCGATGTGATTAATCTCTTCAATCAATTGACTTTACGTAAGTGGATTTACCCTCCAAAATGGGGCTGCACCTCTCCCAGTCAATGGAAGGCTGAAGAGCAGAGGCTGAGGTCTCCTGAAGAAGAAGGAGTTCTACCCTAACACTGAAACATAGAAACCCAACCCAAGGGTCCAGCCTGCCTGGCCTGCCCTGCAAATTTAAGACTCAGGACTGCAACATCAACTCTTCCCTGAATTTCTAGGCTTCCGACCTACAGACTTCAGACTTGCTAGGCTCGTAATCACATGAGCAATTTTAAAAAATAACTCTCTCTGTACACACACACACACACACACACACACACATCACATATATACACATACACATAAATATATATGAATACATATTTCCTGTTGGTTCTGTTTCTTTGTAGAACTCTGACACAGCTGTATTATGAAGTTAAGGATCTTGCAGAGAATGATTTGAGTAAGGAATGTTTAACAGCTCAGCCTCACTTTATTTGATCTTTTCAAGTCTTGAGCCAAGGAATTTTCTTTACTGTATGTGGTTACTCATTGCAACGTCAAAAATATATTGACTATAATTCTGTCTGGAAGTCCAATCAGCCTTCTTTTGTTGTCCTCTAAACATGTTCTCTTGTCTATTCAATGTGAAGATTAAAGTCTCAGTCTCTGTAGGCTCTAAAATGAAAGAATTAAGCCATACTTAATCATTTCTTTTCTGTTCAACAGTAACTATCTTAATCTAATTTTGGGATGATGGAAAATTTGAATGGTTTTTTACTTAGTTCTAAATAAGTAGCATTGTTGAAGAAAAATAGAACTTGGTAAGGGTCATTGTGTTTTGTTTTGTTTTTTTTTTTTTTTTTTAAAAAAAAAAATTAATGATGTTTCTTTTTTTAAAAAAAAATCAAAAAACAAACCTAGGGACTGGGATGTAGCTGAGTGGTAGAACCCTGGTCTAGCATGTGTGAGGACCTGGATTCCCTCCCCAGCATGGCAAAAGAATTAAATTAATTAAATTAATTAATTTAAAACCTGAACAATAAAGTCTTTCTTCATTCCTTCTCTCCCTCCCTCTTCCCTTCCTCCCTTATAAATCCAAAATCGATTAGAAGAGGCTGCATAAGGTAGACATCAGAATGGGGATAGGCTAGAGGTGTGGGGGTAAATGTTTAAAAACCAGCTGGGCCTGGGGAGGGCCTGATTCATAATGTTTGTCAATGGCTGGGGTATGAATATTTCCATGGCGGCCAATTTCCAGCTACCAATGTGACCTGAATACAGAGTTGGGAAGGTAATGAGCCATTATGGGCCAGCTCCTACACACCTCTCCCTGGGTAGCTGGGCCATGTGGGGTGTTGAGGGCCAAGCAAGGTGTGGAAGGAGACTGTGTGGGGACAACAAGAGCAGTGACCCAGCTCCTTACATCAGAGTCAAGCAGACCAAGGTGGGTGTCCAAGCAGGTGTGGAAGTAGTTGGGGCCCAGTGTGGGTTGCTGGAGCCCAATGGACTGAGTAGGAAGATTGGGGAGAGGAAGGAGAAGCAGGGGCAGCCACCCCCGCAGGACATCAGCCCCTAGCAGAGGAGGAGGACATTCACAGGGCACAGCTTGGACTGTTAGAGCCTAATAAGCAAAAGGGCATCCATGTGGAGGGATGGTAGGGAGGCCTGGAGCAAGGTCACAGAAGCTGCCAAGGGTGAGGAAGGGGTCCATGCAGCCTGGCATGGGCCATTGGAGGCCAACTGGGCTGAGGCAAGAGTCTGCATGAAGATCTATGGCAAGGATGGAAGATGAGTACGTACCAGAGGAACTGACTGATGCAATCGTTTAATACCTTGCGAATGAGGTATTGAGGTGAGGGTCAGATTTGCCTCTTTTGGAAAAGAACTACAACTGTGAAAAATGAAAAAACTAACTGGTTAGATGAGAATTAAAAATACTGGGGTGAATCATGGCTTTAAATAGATAGATATGGATTAAATATATCTATATGATATATGTAACTATGTATCATACATTATGTGTAATATATGTTACATGTATGTGCATGTTTGTGTATATATGTGTGTGAATATATACATATGTGTGTATTCACTGTCTATTACCTGAGAGGTTCTAGGAGCAGCAACACCCTAATAGCAATGAACACAGCAGGTGCCCATTTGTGATTTGTAAATATCATTCTCCAGTAAAAGAAATCAGAATTTCTTTTAAAAATGACCTTACTCCAGGGCTGGAGCAGGGAAAATATGGGATGAGTTGGAATGTCTTGTTGTGGCAGAAAATAAGGAAGCCCTGGAGGGAAGGAGGGAGGGAGGGAAAGGGAGGGGGAGAGAGAGAGAAAGAGAGAGAGAGAGAGAGAGAGAAGAAAGTTAGTTAATTTTTCTTCCAATAGGCTATGGAAGCAGAGTAATGGTCCCAAAGATGTCTTCATCATGCAGGCACAGTGGTGCACATTCATCATTCCAGTGACAGGAGATTGCAGCAGAAGGATTGCAAGTTCTAGACCAGCCTCTGCAATTTATCAAGTCCCTATCACAAAAAATAAAAGCAGGTAGTGGGCTGGGAATGTAGCTCAGTGGTAGAGTGCCTCTGGATTTCAATCCTTAGGAAGGATGGAAAGGAGAAGAGTGAGGGGAAGGAGTCCATGTCCTAATCCCCAGAACCAGTAAATATCTTATCTTACCATGTAAAAAGTACTTGGCATGCATGATTAAATTAGAAACTTGAGATAAAAAAAATATACTAGATTATCCACTTGGACAGAATGTAGTCACAGGGTCTTGAGAAAAAGGAAGGCCCAAGGATCAGAGTGAGAACATGGAAAGATGGAAGCAGAAGTCAGAAAGGAAAGATGATGCTATGCTGCTGGCTTGAAGATGGCGGAAGGGGCCATAAGCCAAGGAATGCAGGAGGCCTCCAGAAGCTAGAAGAGGTCAAAGACAACCTCTTCTCCAGTCTTCAGAAGGAACAAAGGCCTGTGACATCTTGCCTTTAACTTCTTGATATCAATTTCATCTGCACTCCAGAATGAGAAGTTAATAAACACATGCTGTTTTAAGCCACATGTTTTAGTCTTACTTTTCCTTTCTGGTTGAAAAGGGTTGGTAACTCACACTGAAGAAACCTGATAGAAACCCCTCAAGCAAATCATAATTAATCTCTGCAGTAATAGACAAATCAAAGCATGTACCACTTGACAGAATGCATTAGGACAACCTGTACATTGACAGAAACCACAGAACCATGACAGGCGAACACAGTGGGAGAAACTATCCTGGACATTTTGCATTGTATAAAGGACATTACTGAGGTCACTGGAGCAACTTGAATGAGGTCTGTGGATTAGGTGCTAGGAAGACGTCATTGTTTATTTCCTGATTTCATGTCCTATATGACCTCTTATGCTGTTATTGATTTTAAAATAATTTTGGACATACTGACCATTTTCAAGAATAGTATCAATTATTTGTTCAGAGCCATTTGAGAGTAAATTGCTGATACAATGCCCTATCACCCCTGAATTGTCTGGTTTGTAATTCCTATGAGGAAGCACATTCTTCTACATAAACAAAAATACATCAAATCAGGAAATAAACAATGAAGTCTTCCTCGCACCTACATGACCGATGTGATGCCACATCATGTACAACTAGAAAAATGAGAAGTTATACTCCATTTATGTATGGTATGTCAAAGTGCATCCTACTGTCATGTATAACTAATTAGAACAAATAAAAGAAAATAAAACTCAGCAAATGTTAGTATGTTTTACCATATACACAGTTTATATGAAGATAATCACAGACACACACACACACACACACACACACACACACACACACGTACCAGCTCCAGGAAAGACTCTTTCTTTGCCTTTTCCAGACTGCATTTCTTTGTTCAGGGACCCTCTCCTTCTCAGTCTTCAAAACAGCAGCCCAGCATCTGCTGTCTTCTCTGAGTTCTGCTCCTGTCCTTCTCTATCATCCTTAAATCATTTCTCTCTGACCCTGACTTCATCGTCTCCCTTTTCTAAGGACACTTATGATTGCATTGAGTTCATCCAGACAATCCAGGAAGCACATTGCTTTTTAACTCTTTTTATATATTTTATTTCACTACTATCATTTAATTTAATTTTTTGGTGTGGCATTGGGAATCAAACCCAGGGCCTTTGCTTTCTAGCCAAGTGCTCTCCCACTGAGCTATATACCTAGCCCTGCTGTTTATTTTAATAGTAGCTCTTGAGAATCATTCTGTGCCCGTCATTTTAAATATTGTATCCTATAGTATTCTATAGTATGAACAAACCATCACTTACTTATCCACTTCCTTATAGTTTCTAATTTTTATTCATTGCAAACAATAATGCACATTTAGCCTTTGATTTCTATCCAAGTGTCTGTATTTCTGTAGGAAATTCCTAGAATTGCAGAATGAAAATCTATGTGCACGTGACATTTCGTTAGATGCTGATAAATTGCTATTGTGAAAGACTACCTTTAAAATCCTACCTGTTCACTCATATACTTAAACAGAATACTATCGGCTTTTAAATGAGTAAAATACGGTGTGTTGTTGTCATTCTTTTGCTTTTCTACTAGAGAATTTGAGCATATTTGCCTGCATTTAAAAGCCATTGTATTCTTTTGGACTATTACGATCCTTAACCCACATTTCCACTTTGTTGTTTTCCAATAGGAAATAGATAAGCAGGTTTTATAGCCAATATGACAGGGAAGCATGACAAACTGCAATCTTTCTATTCTGCAAGTAGGTTTTGAACTAATGTCCATATTTGTTACTATTGATCCCAGGTTTGGCGGGTCTCTGTCATTGGTCTCTAGCTGGCATAACTCTCTGCCTTGGTTTCTAAATCAATCTGATGCCATTTGATTTTTTATTGGTTCTTTTTAATTATATATGACAGCAGAATCCATTTTGATATAATTATAACAGCATGAAATCTATCTTATTCTAGTTAGAGTCCCATTCTTTTTTTTTTTTTTCTTTTTTTTGGTACAGGGGATTGAACCCAGGGGCACTCCACCACTGAGCCGTATCCCCAGCCCTATTTTGTATTTTATTTAGAGACAGGATCTCACTGAGTTGCTTAGGGCCTCACTAAGTTGCTGAGGCTGGTTTTGAACTCACGATCCTCCTGTCTCAGCCTCCCAAGTGCTGGGATTACAGGCACGCGCCACCATGCCTGGATAGAGTCCCATTCTTATGGATGTACATGGTGGTGGGATTCACTGTGTTGTTTTCAAAATGTACATGGGAAAACTATGTCAGATTCATTCCATTGTCTTTCCTTCGCTTATCCCCCCTCCTTTCTCTCCATTCTCCATTGTCTAATCTACTGCACTTCTATTCTCCCTCCTCTTCCCCCGCCCCTTATTGTGGGTTAGCTTCCTTCCACCTATCAGAGAAAACATTCGACCTGTGGTTTTTTGGAACTGGCTTACTTCACTTAGCATGATAGTCTCCAGATCCGTCCATTTTCTGGCAAATGTCATAAAGACATTCTTCTTTTACCTGAGTAATATTCCATTGTGTATATATACCACATTTTCTTATTCATTCATCTATTGAAGGGCACCTAGGTTAGTTCCATAGCTTAGCTATTGTGAACTGAGCTGCTATAAACATTGATGTGACTGAGTCACTTGCAGTATGCTGATTTTAACTCCTTTGGATATATACTGAGGAATGGGATAACTTTCAATATTCCAGAAATTCCCTCCACACATTCACACATTTGCCAATATCAGATTTACTGAATATGTCCTTTCTTCTTCTCCAGCTCTATGATGGATTTATTGTTTTTAGAACTATGTTGTGGGACTGGAGGTGTAGCTCAGTCACAGAGTACCTGATTAGCATACATGCAGCCCTGAATTCAATCCTCAGCCCCATGAGGGGAAAAGGTGAGAAGAGCCATCTATACTGTGTATCACTCTCATTAGATTTGGGTAGCTAAGGAGGGAAAGTACAGACACTGATTGTTTCATCCTCTAAGAGGAAGACCACTCTGCATTTTCTGCTGTCTCCTAGGTCCTTTTCAAGGTCGAATTTTCAAGTAATATAGTAAAGAAATGAATTGTCCCTCTCAATAGGAATGTAGCACAAATACCTAATGATAATGTGTGAATTTTACAGAAAACGGAAAAGGTAAAAGTCATCTATTCCTAAAGGTTAGAACTACTCTATACTTACATGATTCTAAGACTAATCAATTATTAAAGAAATGTCTTCTCATTTATTTCTAATGTGAGCATCCCTGGGATGCTGTTATAGGATCCAATGTTTAAGTTTCCAAATGATGGTGAGTTGAACGTCAGAATTAGAATATCAAAAATCAAACCTAGCTGGGCGTGGTGGCACACACCTATAATCCCAGCGGCTAGGGAGGCTGAGGCAGGAGGATCGAGGGTTCAAAGCCAGCCTCAGCAAGGGCAAGGCACTAAGCAACTCAGTGAGACCCTGTCTCTAAATAAAATACAAAATAGGACTGGGGATGTGGCTCAGTGGCTGAGTGCCCCCGAGTTCAACCACCCCCTCCCCCCACTACAAAAAAAAAAAAAAAAAAAAAAAATCAAACCTAAGGCACAAAAAACCTATGAGAAATCAGGAGAGAATTTGCCATGAGATCTTTATATCTGTGCCTCCGAAGGATACTCCTTGGAATATATAAATATACTAATTTTTCTTGGAAAAGAGATCTTGACGACATCTTAGAAGGTGAATAGAAACAACAGTTGACCCTAGAAATGTGTTCCAAAGCCTGGAAAGAGGAGATAGTAACCTGAAAGACCTGTGACAGGGAAGTCCCCAAGAGACAGAGCACAAGTCAATGACGCTGTTTGGTCTTCAGTGCAGGGACGTTGACTGAGGGATGAACAATGGCATGTGTGAGAATGACGCATGTCCAATAAAGCCAACTACTCTAGAATGGAGACAATATAGCAGACCACATGCATCTGGCAGGGAGTGGGGGTCCCAGCAGGGAAACATAGGTAGCCACAGAAACATGGAAACATTGGTAGCCATCTGGGCAGGGCAGGGGAAGGCACGTTGCAGCTGAAGAATGTGTGCAAGCATGCACTGTACAAAAGAGAGACCATGCAACTCTTGCTGGTTTGGTCAGGTTCTCCAGAGAAACAGAACAAACTGGATAGTGCATAGAAATACATTTCGAGAGACATTTATGTTATGGTTCACACAATCATGAAGGTCAAAATTTTTTGATATTCTAATTACAATCTCAAAAATCTGCAGAGTGAGGCAGTGGCTGGAGACCAGGAAGGACATGTTGCAGTTCAAGTCAGAGAGCTGTTGTTGGTAGGACTCCTGCCTTTCCCAGGTCCTCCGTCTGTTTTCTCTTAAACTCGTAAACTAATTAAATGAGGCCCACCCATGTTATCGAGGATGATATGCTTTACTCAAAGTCTTACTCATTTAAATATTTTACCTCATCTGAAAAATACCTTTATAGCAACATCTAGACTGATGTTTGACCCAATGTCTGGATACTGACGGGAAACTGGCTTAATGAACATACAAAATTAGATGTCATGCTCACCTGATTTCCTGGTTCTTCCTTAATTGCTCAGGAGGCTAGGGATGACATGAAGAGTTGAGTTCTCTACAATTTCACAGGCAGTGACAAAATGCCATTTGTTTTCTGTTGTTTTTTTCCCGGAAACTAGTCATGTTGTAGAAAAATTAGCATTAGTGCCTCACACCATGCAACATGAATAGGTGCAGCAAGTCTACACACAGGTGTCTCCCCGAGTCCCCACACAGCCCTCGGTCACAACTGAAGCCCACCATCCCAAGCCTTGGTCCTCAAAGTGCCAAAAGAGAAAGGAGTCATACTTTGGGGTGTTTTGTTTGTTTGTATGTTTATATAATGAAGGAAGAAACTAATAAAGTTCTCCTTTTTTCCCCCAGAAGAGAACAAAGATTGATTTCTGTAACCTCTGAGTTTCACATTTCTTCTGGATAAAAATATGTGCCGATGGGGGAGAAAAAATGTGTTTGTGAGATTGAAAATGGTAATGGAGTCTCCCAGCAGAAAAGTGACCCTCGGTCATGGACAGGTGGGCTGACAGAGTGAAGGCCTATGGACTCTATGTGTGGATTCAACCAACTGTAGATAAAAAATGTGGTTAGGTTTACAGTGATTGCATCCATATTGACATACATATTTTTTCTTGTTATCAGCCCTTAAAAATATACAATAACTACTATTTATATTACATTTACATTTTATTAGGTATTATAAGTAATACACAGAAGACAAAGTATACAGGAAGATATACATAGGTTGTATGAAAATACTATGACATTTTATATAAGATATTTGAGCATTCATAGATTTTGATACCTCCAGGGGGCCCTGAAACTGAACCCCATTTGATACCAAGGGATAACTGTCCTCTCCTAGCTAGGATCTGGAATCAGGTGGGTCTGGATTCTGATGCTGGATTGACCTCAGGCAAATTACTTACATGCCCTGATCCTCAGTTCCCTAAATCTTTAGGACAATAGTAGCACATACCTCCTTCCCAGAGTTTTTGTGCTTATCCATTCTGAGAATAGCTATGGAAGTGCAAAGTGCTCTGTCAATGTGAATAAATCTCATGTCTTTGAACAGAGAGTTGCTTTTAGGGATAAAACAATTTTGAGACAGGGAGACTAAGATCTGGGTCTTTTAATTCATAATTTCATCTTTTATTAATAAGCCTTAGGAACCCTTTAACTAAAACTTGTGACACCCTGTTTATGGGGTAACCGATTAGGACAGAGTATATGTAAAGATTGATTGGAATTCTTAATTTTCCTTTGAATCCTGGACCAGAATGAATTGTAGTGATGTCCAGAGGCTGAACTTCCACAGCAGATACATGATCTCCTCAGCCTTTCTTCCCTTCTGGAATTTTTTCTCCTCTGTCTCCTGTGATTGGTGAGGTTGTCAATCATGTGGACCCTGTTTCTCAGCGGTAAGCACGTGACACAGGCTGGTCTATCAGAATGTCCACCTCCTTTGACAGTGATTGTCAGGGGTGATCATATGACTTAAGCTGACCCATCACTGCCAAATCTTTATGGAATTGTTATCAAGGCCGAGGAAGAAAAGTCCTCTCTTTGGAATTTCAAATGTATTGTCTTCAGCAATGAATGTGTAGAAGGTTGAATTGTGTCTTGGAATTCATTTCCATCCACCCAGAATTTCAAAGTGTGACCTTATTTAGAAACAGAGCCTTTTTCAGATATAATTAGTTAAGGATCTTGACATTCTTTGGGTACCCCTAAATTCAATGACTAGCATCCTAAAAAGAAGAGCAGAGGCATATAAGAGCAGACAATGTAATAGTGGAGGCAGAAATTAGAATAATCTGTCTGCAAGGAAAGGAACCCCAAGGATTGCTGGCAACTACCAGAAGCTAGGAGAGATTCATGGGGTGGTTTCTCTCTCAGAGCCTTTGGGAGGAATCAACAGTCTTGATTCAAACCTCCAGCCCCCTGAATAATGACAGAATATAAGCATTAAACCACTAATGGTTTAATGGCTTAAAACCATTTAATGGTTTAAAACCATTAATGGCTTAAAACCATTGTTTTAAGCAGGGGTGGGATTGGGTTGTTATTCCAGCAGCCTGAGGAAACTAATACAGAGAATTTTACATAATTAAAGGGAAAGCTGAATGCAGTGTGCATCAGGAAAGTGGGAACCAGCCCTCAGGGACCTAGCAGCTGACATTTTAGGCCTTGGATCTGATGCCCTGCTTCATACAAAACCCAACTTCTTCCCTTTCAGTTGCTCTGAATTCCAACAAAACTTAAGAAAAAAATTGACCTAGTTTATGCCAGATGTCTTCCCTTGGTCAAGTCATCGGGGCCTAAGGGAAAGTTGCATACTAAAACCATACTCATCAGGACCCGCCCCTGTGGATGGGAAAACAGTTCTCAGAAAAGCAGGTCTGGGGAA
Source organism: Glaucomys volans (assembly GCA_020662805.1). NCBI lineage: Eukaryota > Metazoa > Chordata > Mammalia > Rodentia > Sciuridae > Glaucomys > Glaucomys volans. The sequence goes on from JAJEJO010004421.1 coordinate 15,851, forward strand.
GGCTATATATTTCTAATCTATTGTACTTCTCTTAGGTACTAGATAAGTAAGATAACCAGTGGCTTCTTACTCTGTGTGGTAATTGCAATTGCCAAGAAAACTCTTACAACTGCCGATTACTGGGCCTACCCAGACTTACCTAACGGTGACAATCTCTAGAAATCTCGCCTGTTTTGTTTATGTGTTTTGTTTTGTTTCCAAAACTTTTAGGTGATTATGGTGATAAAGCAGCAGGAATAGTAGACCAGGAATGTCTTAGTTAGTTCAGGTTGCTATAACAAAGTACTAGAGGCTGAGCAACTTAAAAGCAACAGATATGTATTTTTCATCATTACGGAGGTTGGAAGTCCAAGAGGAGGTACCAGCATGGCTGAATGCAGGTAAGAGCCCTCTTCCTGGTTTCAGACTGCTGACTTCTCAATGTATGTATCTTCTCATGGCAGAGAAAGAGCCAGGAAGCTTTCTGAGGTCTCTTCCTCAAAGTCCCCATTCATGAGGACTCTGCCCTAATGACCTACCCCTATCTCCCAGAGGTCCCAATGCTTGATACCATCACAGTAGGGTATCAATATTTCAACATATGAATTTTGGGAAACACAACAATCACTCCATAGCAAGGAACTAAATAAGGCTGCTGGAGAAGATTCATGATAGGTGTGACTCAAACTAGGCCTTGGCGGAAGCAAAGGACTTTACTGGCACAAAGGAACAGGTTCCAAGCAGATCCTTAGAAAGATTCTATGAGTCCTCCTAAATTAAATAGCAATATGCACCCAAAAATAGCTACAAAGAAAAGATAAGTCAGTGTGTAAGGATGATTCATTTTTGCAACCTGATTTTCTTGTATGGGTTTGTCTCTGAATCTATTGCTTGCCACCATGTCATGGTCAGATTAATGAATCAGTTGATTTTATCCCTGTTTCAAAGAGAACCATGTGACAACCTGGGAGTGAGTAATCATGGCACACACACTCTTTAATTCAAAGCCATTAATGGAACACAATGAACTGTGCCCTCTAGCATCTGGATTGGAATCAGCATTTTATAATGGGAATATTGACATTCTGCCAGCAACCAGGAACACAATTTATTTTAATATCTTGGCCAAAAATCACTCATTGGCTCATTGGTTTCTGACTTATTTGTAAAGATTTTTTTTTCTTCATTCTTATTGAAAGCAAAGGTTTGGAACTGCTTTGGTTTGAATGTCCACCATGAAGGCCAGGTATTGGAAATTTAATCCCCAGCACAGCAGTGTTGGGAGTTGGGACCAAAGGGGAGGTGTTCAGGTCATGGAGACAGAGCCATCATGGATGGATTAATGGGGTTATTGCTGGAGTGGATTCTTTGTCTTGGGAGTGGGCTTGTTATAAAATCGACTTTGGCCCTTGTATTCCCTATCACCCATGTGATGTCTCCTGCCATGTTGTGAAGTGGCAGGAAGACCCTCATCAGACATGGCCCCTTGATCCTAGACCAAGAGCCAAATATATTTCTCTTTATTATAACTTACCCGGTCTGGGGTATCTTTCTATAGCAGCATAAATGGACTGACAGGAACTTATCTGCACATCTCTCTATGCTGATGGGTATCTTGAAAGCCTATTCCTTCTAAATATTTGTATCTGTAGGTAGAGTTCTCTAAACCTCACTCCAGGTCTCTCAGAAACACCACACAAACACACACATTGCTCCCCAGGTCTCCACATAGAATAAAGGGTACCTCTGACCAATCTCACCTCTATTTAACACTTATTAAATTATGTGTTGTGAATAGTTTGGAATTAAACTTTTGCAAAATAGAGAGCTCTTTGGAATTCCGCCTGTAGGCAACAGGGGAGTTACATTTTATCTTCCTATGGGGTGCAGTTGGGGGTTGTTGTGAGCATGCTGTCATTGACATAGATGAAACAGGTTTGGTCTTTCCGCAATGTCAGGATTTATTGAATAACAATAAATTCACAGGCTACACCACTTTCATCAGTGGCAAGTCAGTGAACACTTGTGGGTCACCTGGTAGTCATAAGCCAGGCAATGACAGGTTCTTTTATTCCAATCTTGATTTCTAATATCTAGCTCTCAAGTCACACATCACACTTTACATAAATGTGTGTGTGTGTGTGTGTGTGTGTGTGCATGTATTATGCAAAAGCTAAGAAAGGGTTAAGGCAGACACAGGAGTTCAGAAGGTTGAGCAAAGGCAGAGAGCAGATAGGAATGCAAAGATTCTCTGTAGGTGGTCAGATAAGATTACTGCACCAGCCAAAGAACTTCTTCAGGGCACAGAGCTGTCAAAGCACAGAACTTATTCTAGGCCAAGGTCCAGACAGCAGCAATTTCCCAGTGTCAGCATGGAGTGTCAGCTTGGAGTGGGACTAGAATGATTGTCATGCAAGGGCAAACCATAATCTGCTAAAGCCCAAGGACAGAGATTCAGAGGTTCGTCACTGTGGCAATTTTCCTGGGCAAGGCTTGTGATGAGTGACCAGGTGATGGGGACAAAGTGCCGCAGTGTCCAGTCTTGGGTGCCCCTCCTGGGGCCCCTCCTTTTATGGGTCTTGAGTAAGGAGCTTGCATCTGATGATCTGATATGATCGATAAGCTCGTGGGCCTGGTTTTTCTGATATGAGTTTGATTACTCCCATGCATCCATGTGCTTCTGACTTATTGGATAAGTCTCATGATTTGGGGTGTCCATGTGTCCAGATACTCCCCAATTTAATTTGATAAGTTGGCATGTATAAAGCACCACATGCCTTATGATGGTGCCAGGCCAATGGTGGCTGTTTACTTTAACAACTCTCCACAAACAAGGTGGGGAGTCATTCTGCCTTGGCACACTATCACTTCACAAAATGGAGTAACTCAGGTTTAGGCACAGTCTGAAAACTGCTGTTCATCACGGAGTCATTCAGAGCAGAGCATGGCCTGCTTTCCACAGGCTTATTCTTTCTGATAAATTCTGTATGTCCAACATCTGACGGCTATCTACTTGCCCAGACCAATTACCAAGGTATTCATTCTTGGCACTTGTACTCAGGATGGAGCTGCTCATGGCCAACTGCTGCTTTCTAAATGGTAGCAACAGAGCCAGGCATAGCAGCTCTCCACATCTCAGTTCATAAAATCATGGCGCCTGTATTCAATAATTTGACAAAACAGCTCACAGAACCCAGGGAACTTTGTTTTACTGCCTGGTTTATTATACAACCTGGAAGCAGCCAGTGGAAGAGATGCATAGGGGCAAGGTGGTGGGTGAGGGTGCTTCCAGGTTCTGTGAGCTATTTTGTCAAATTATTGAAAGTGACAAAAGGATTGTGGGAACCTCTGAGATACAGCCAGTTGGTTAGAAGTAGAAGCAGCCAGGATTTTCAACTGGTAGCTGAAGTCGGGATAGTTTTGTAGAACCAAACCCTGTGCAATCTGACAGGTAGGGTAGGAGTTGAACTAAGTTCCAGGATACTCGGTTAGTGTCCAGAGAAATGGAGAATGATGTCTTAGTGTTGGGGCCTATGCGCTTGGCTTCTATACCACACCCCTCTCCCAATAGTGACGGCTGACCTTGTGAAAATGGATGATATTCTCCAAGAAAGTGGCTAGGAAAGGAATAAGATCCTGAATACAGAATATTGGTAGAAACCTTATCCTTGGGACAGAAGAAGAGGCAAAGGAAACAGAACAGAGTCAGAGACAGGAGAAACCCAAGAGCAATACATCTCAGAGAGCAAATGCCTTCCAGACCTTGAGAAGGAGAAGTTCCACAGAAGTGTCTCACTGGACTTTGGGGATTGTTTGTGACTTTCAGGGGTGCAGTCCCGAAGGGGACCAGTGTCAGGATCTACAGGGCAGAGGATTTAAGCATGAACAAGTACTGAGGAGGCATAGATGCAATTATGGAAAGACTTGTTTTTCAGAAACAAGGCATAGAAAGAGGCATGGAAAGTTTAAGTCACCTGCCCAAGGGATGAGCGAGGGGCATGGAAATGATTCACAAAGCATCAAAACCTTTCTGTGTTTTCTTTATATA
>JAJEJO010004421.1:19977-52168 GCA_020662805.1 Glaucomys volans
GAGCCACATCCCCAGCCCTATTTTGTATTTTATTTAGATACAGGGTTTCACTGAGTTGCTTAGGGCCTCGCTAAATTGCTGAGGTTGGCTTTGAACTTGAGATCCTCCTGCCTTAGCCTCCCAAGTGCTGGGATTATAGGCGTGCACCACCATGACCGGCAATAACTTTTATTTTGTCCTTTCTATGTGGCAGGTACTTTAAGCACTTCCATCTATTAACTCATTTTTCCCAACAGTCCTACTTGAAGTAGTGTTAATATTAACATCATTCCATTTAAACACACCAGGAAACTGAGGCATAAAAAGCTTAAGTCACTTGCCCAAGTCTGGGTTCTTAAGCTCCTACTGCCTGTAATGATGGTATATCGGGGGTCCCTTTATGTAACCGGGGTCCACTTTATGTTTTGAATGTAAACCTCGCTTCTCGACCCCTGGAGGCTTACTATAAAACTGACATGTTTTATTTTTCTTTCCTCGTCTCCCCCTTGCCCTCCATCACCGCGGGGGATGGGGAAAGCAAGTGAGCATTCTTCCTGTCCTAAGCCGAGTTATCCGTGTGTTTACTGCACACCTGTACTAACAGACTCTGAACCTGGGAATGGGAAAACAGCTCTAAGGATGAAGTTGAACATTAATTACTTCTACTGATAATATCTGAAAAACAGCCCTGTGTTCCCCTCTTTAAAGCCCTCTGTTCGCCCTGGCAGTTAGAACGGCCGCCTCTATGATGGGAATCTGTCGCCCTTCTCTCCGAGCAAAGCAATACAACTTCTTTTTTTCTTTTCCTCGAAGCCTTGCCCCCATTATTGGATCACACTGGGGATGACGACCAAGCCTTCAATATCAATAGATTTGAAGACCTGAGCCAAGACTTTTAGAGGGTCGTATTTTGTTTTTAAATGAATGGTAACTCACATCAATCTTCATTAATGATTTTATCTAATATCCAGGGAATGGGAATGACCATGAAAGAAATGAGAAAGAAAGCCATGCAGATGTCCAAGACAAAAGAACATTGTTAAAACAACTCTTCCCCACCTCTGTCTACTCAGTACCCAGCACAATGTACTGTGCATAATGGACATTCCATAAATATGTGTTCCATAAACATTTATTAGTCCATAAATAATTATGATTAGATTGGTAATATTTATTGATGTTTTACAATAATAATGATAGAAAGAAGATATAGGGAAAGAAAAGAGTAGTAGTGTACTCTAACTGGGTGTGGTGGCACATGCCTATCATCCCCCAAGTTCAAAGCCAGCCTCAGCAACTTAGGAAGGCCGTAAGCAACTTCGAAAGACCCTGTCTCAAAATAAAATATATTTTAAAAAGGGCTGGGGATGTGACTTGGTGGTTAAGCGCCCTGATTTCAATCCCCATTACCAAAAAGAAAGAAAGTATTCCATATATTTTTGTTTCATTTTTCATATGAAGGTTGCTTCTTTCCAAATATTAAATCTAAGTGATATTGCTTACCAGCCCAAAATCAGTTTCTATTTTTTCCTTTCCTTCAGAGTTCTTGGGATTTTTTTAATTTTTGTTTTTGTTTTTGTTTTGTTTTGTTTATTATTTTTTATTTACTTGTTTTGATTCATTGTACACAAATGGGTTACAGCTGTTGTTTCTCTGGTCGTACACAAGTAGAGTCACACCATTTGTGTAATCATACATGTACATAGGGTATTGATGTTTGTCTCATTCTGTTATTATTCTTACCCCCCTCCCCAAACCCACTCCCCCTTTTTTTCCCTATGCAATACATCCTTCCTCCATTGTTTTTGTTTTGTTTTGTTCTTGGCCCTGGTGATTGAACCCAGGGATGCTCACTCTACTACTGTACCACATCCCCAGTCCTTTTTATCTGTTTTGAGACTAGGTCTGGCTAGTTGCCCAGGCTGGCCTCAAATTTGCTATCCTCCTGCCTCAGTCCTCTGAGTCTCTGGGATTACAGGCATCAAGTTGTTTTCTTTTTTTCTGTCTTTTAAAAAAGTTATTTATGTCTTTATTTTTAAAAAATAATCCGTTGCTGAAACAGCAGAGGGAGCTAAAATTAATGAACCTCAGGTTGCTGCCATCATCATCAATGCTTCCAAAGAACAAATATTTGAAAGCCAGTCACATCTGTTTTGCACTTCACTAGAAACAGGGTTTGAACAGGGATTGCACTGGGGAAGGTGATCGAGTCAGGGGTTAAAATCAGGCGATAGAACGGAAACATGGCTTTCGCATGTTAAGAAAGTCCAACTCATCCGAGAATACATTCCAGAAGACCGCCATGATCGACTACTCAGAGGTCAAGTCAGTCCCTAGTGCTGATCCAATAATGTGGACAAATCCAAACCTAGGTATCACTCCTCCAGGAGAGAAGTTAGACCCAGAGTCCTCTGTGGAGCGATGTGTCACCACCAATATTACAGGTCTCCTTGGAAAAGGTCAAGCTGGTGAGAGAGTTCATAGTTCAACTGACATTTAGGATGGATATAAAATTAGATATGCCTTCATTCTGGCTCCATCTGTGACAGTGTTTTTATATAGGGTCAACATTTTCATCAGTAGGGTGAAGAAAATTGCTTATTGCTCTCCATGATGTGGGTGGGACTCGTCCAATCCATTGAAGGTCTGAATGGAACAAAAGACCAACACTTCCCCAAGGAAGAGCAGAGTGCCTTCAGACTTCATCTGCACCATCAGCTTTGCGTGTCCAGGCCACCCACCTTTAGAATAGAACTGCACCATCAGCTCTCCTGGGTCTTGAGCCTGAATTCCCAGTCTCCATAGTTGCAGAACCAATTTCTTATAATAAGTCTCTTTCTATAATACATGCACATCCTATTGTTTTTCTTTATCTGGAACCCTAATGCATTTGTTCTCCTTTCATTGTTTATCATTTCCACTTCCTCCTTCCTTTCCCCCCTCTCTCTAGAAATAGTTCCTGTTATTTCAGTAATTATCCAAGAAATTACAAAAATTATATTTATCAAAGGCTAAAGCTTATCACCTTTATCCTCTCCCAGGCGATACATTTTAATGGTTAAAATTGTATTTGTCCCTTGTCTGCTTGTATCATTATTGTGACGTTTAAAAATTTTTTTTAGTTTGTTATACATGACAGTAGTATTGTTATGCTTTTAAAGAATTCTATACTGTGGTTGTTGTTCCAACTTCTCAAGTTGTTATTCCTCTTCCAAGAAACCAAGTAGTTCCTTTAGGTTTTGCCACAGCGGTGGAAGTTCCGACGTGTCTTCTTCCCAGCACACAATAAAATTGCCCTTCCTCATTCCTCTCGATGATAGATGTGGCTTGTGCCACTTGCTTCGATGAATGAAACGGGCGTGTTGGTACACTGTGTCACTTCTGAGTGGAAGCCATTAGGTCACTCTGCATTTTGCCATGTTTTCTTTTCTCTCTGCTGTGGCAACCAGCACAATTCCAAAAACTGGAGGCAACAATCCAGAGGGTGAGGCTCCATCAGCCTGTATCCCTGGAAGGAGGCCAGGTGCAGCAGAGCCTCCATCGAACATGCAGAGGCATCTGTGGTGGAAGTGAAGTAAACTCCTTTCTTTCAAGGCACTGAATATTGGTGTTCTTTATTATGTTGCACTGCTCTATTGTATTATAGCCTCAACTGACTGATTTTTACCATTTTCTTTGCTTTTCATTCCGACTTACATCTCAGCCCTTCCATCTGCTCTAATTCCACTTCCCCTAAAAATACATCCTTTTAAATTTCTGTTAGTGTGGATCTGCTGACGGTGAGCTCTCTGGTTTCATTTTCTGAAGATGATTTGATTTGCTCTCATTGTTTAGAAATGCCTTCACCACGTACAGGATTCTATGTTGATTGCTATTTTCTTGCATCAAATTGAAGATATCATTGCAATACCTTATGGTTTTGATGCTGAGTAATTGTGTTAGCCATTTTTTCATTGCTGTGACCAAAATATCTGACAAGAACAACCTAGAGGAATGAAAGTTTATTTTGGCTCATAATTTCAGAGATTGAGTCCACAGTTGGCCAACTCCATTATTCTGGGCCCATGGTGACGCAGGACATCATGGTGGAAGGGCATGGTGGAGGGAAGCTTCTCACCTCATGGCATCTAGGAAGCAGAGAGAGGGAAGGGGAAAGGGACTTCAAAGAAGATGAACCCTTCCAGGGCAGTGCCTCCAGTGACCCACCTTCTCCAGGCACACACCCCACCTGCCCACAGTTACTACCCAGTCAGTCTGTTCAAACGAGGATGGGCTGCTTAGGTTACAGAGGTCATGTCAATCATTTTACCTCTGAACAGTCCTACGTTAACACTGGAGCTTTGAGGGGGACACCTCATATTCAAACCATATCAGTAATTAAACTTCTCCTCTTAAGGAGATGTGTTCTATTTTCTCTGAATTCTTCCCGTGCATTCTTGGCTTTCTTCATTCTGACTAAAAGATGTCTGGGGTAAATTCCCTTTTTTCTTTTCTTTTCTTTTTATTTTTCTTTTTGGTTATCTTACTATAGATATATTGGTCATCATAAGACTGAGGATTGAGGTCTTCATCGGTTTGCAAAATTCCCGGCAATGGCCATCAAACTCAGGTAACTTTGCTGCCTATCAAACTCAGGTGACTTCGCTGAAGAGCCAGTGCCCAAAATCACCTACTCAGCTTTCCTGCTGATAAAACTAAGGTATAAAGATGAGATTGAGATTGTGTTCTGTGTCATTCACATTAAGAGAGAAGTTAACTATGTGAAAAATTTTAGAGGCATGGCCCTCAAAATTGAATATTAATATCTCAGAGCTTAAAATAAGCTTCAGCTATTGGGAAAACTGTGTGCATACCTCATTCCCTGATTATGGTGCTGAACAAATGAGATGTTTCTGTCTGCTTATTGGTCTACTTATTAGCTCATGTGTTTGCATATTCCAGTAGGAACACAGCCAAAGCCACACAGCAGCCAGTGCCCAGTGGAGCAGGTGGGAGAACCTCAGGTTTCTGATTGTTCCTGTATTGATCCAGACACTAAACCAACTGAAGAGAATACATGAGCCTTTTTTTCCTGCTCCAGTGGAGAGAGTGCTCATCAGCATTCTTTATCAGTGTCATAGCCGCTAATACAGAAAGTGGCAGTGCATTTGCTCTTATTAATATGCTGAAAATATTTGCTTCCCAACATCTGTCATTTTGCATAACTATGAACACAAACCATTGGCTCCATCTGGGATGTCAGGGCAAAGGCGAATGTGACTGCTTGAAATTCCTTTCCAATCTCATTTCACAGTTTTTAAAAGGCTTGCTTTTCTTCCATGATAATCATAAGGAAAAATAATGAACAATTTTCCTCAGAGTGATGAAATTACTCCTAATTAAGAAACAGTTATAAATATAATTTATATATAATTATATGACAGGAGTGAGAGAAGTGTAAAATTAATGCGTAAAATTAATTAAAGCTACTGAGAAATAATTTTGTTTTACATTTATTTGTGTTGCTCCAGTAAGGATAGTCTGGCCCAAGATGCTTTACAACACTGGATCATCATTCAGAAGGATACCTGGAAAGCATGCTCACAAATATGTATGGTAAATGTGTCTGGGTGCATTGCCATGGCACATGGCTTAAAGTCTCACCAGATCCTTCGAAAAACAGAGCCATCCTACTACAAAATGTTAAAAGTATTGACATGAACATGAATTACAGGGGTGAATAGGAAGGTCAGTGTAGGCCAGTATTTTCTTAGCATTAGCTGATATAAGCAAAACCTGGATGCACCTCCAAAAATTCTTTTTCACTAAAATCAGTAAGAAAATGACAAAAATTGTCAGAATCAACATTTTCAAAACTCTGGAAATGAACTAAAGATTTATAGTAACTCAGAGAGTGCTTATTGGAGAAAGATGGCTGAATCTTGGGAAGAAAAATGATTTTAATTTGTCCTTGACCCATCCCTCTCTCTCCAGCTCTGTAGAGAAAATCTTGAAAACCAAGCGTCTTCTAATCACAGTGAAAACCAGCAGCCTAGTGACCAGCAGAGGGGGTAAAATGGGCTGTAGTTCTTTAAAGCCTCTTTCCTAGAGAGTAGTCATTGTTTCTCCTATTCTGGGGGATCACCCACTTCAAGACTCTCTTTATTTTTCCTGATTCTGAGCTTACGTGGTCCCCAAGCCTTCTGCGGAGATGCTTGTCAAAAACATTCAAAAGCAATAGCTTAACTTCACAGCTGCCCAATGCAGTATATAACTGTTGGGACAAATAATAGGCTAACTAAAAAAAAATTTAAAGAAGAAAATGGAAAAAGAAATGCCCATAGGCTTTGTTTTTGTTTAGATTTTTGGTACCAGGGATTGAACCCAGGGGCCCTTTACCAACAAACTACATCCCAGTCCTTTTATTTTTTTATTTTAAGATGGGGTTTTGCTACATTGCTAGACTGACCTTGAACTTATAATCCTCCTGTCTCAGCCTTCCAAGGATCACAGGCATGCACCACTGTACTCAGTTGTCCATAGACTTCTAAAAAGCAGCTACAGAGTCTTGGGAAGTTTCAAGTCCACATACACATGTAAGGCTGTGTGCCTGCCTGCATGTGCATAATCCAGAAAGACCCGAGACAGCCCTAAATTCTTGTCTCTGGTGACCTTGAGGCTCTGCACAAGAAGGAAGCATAGGCCAAGGCTGAGTTTTCAACTGTCTTCCCTTGCTATTAAAAGTATGTGCAACATGTACAGATTTTTCACTGCCAAAGACTGAAGGGTTTTGGTTCCAGGTGTTTAAGGAAGTCTCTCTTTAATCATTAACTAACCACTAAGATAAGTGAGCAGAAATTTCAGTGTCCACACATAAGAAAGAGTACAGACTACAGAATTAGTTCATAAAGATCACTAAGCAAACAATAGTAAACATAAACACAACAGGAGTAACAACAAACTCCAGGGAGTGAGGAGAATAATTTCATTTCCAGAGTTGCATATGATTATAAATGTATTGTTTTCAACAACAACAACAACAATAAAAAACATGGGACTGTTTGTTTGTTTTGGTTTTTACAATGCTGGAACTTGAACCCACAACTTTGCATATGCTTGGCAAGGGCTCTGCCACTGAGCTACAGCTTCAGCTCCTCAACAAAGAATTATGAGAACCTATGACTCAAAATGCAGGAAAGACGCAATCCATAGAAACGGTCTCTTATGAAGCCCAGATGTTGAACTTACTAAAATGAAAGACTTTAAGCCAATCTTTTAAAATGTGTTCAAAGACTGAAGGAAACCATGGTCTAATGGACTAAAAGTGTCCTTGAAGTGTGATGTCTCACCAAGCAGAGAATATAAAGAGACAGCAATGTCTTTAAAAAAAAATGAAATAGAAACCTGGAGTTGAAAATTAAAATAAATAAAATGACAAAGTCATTAAACTTCACCATTTACACTTAATGTAATTACTGATAAGGCAATTTTATTTATATACAACACTGGGGTTCCTTCTACAACCCTATATTTTATCCATGAGATTTTGGAGGCTATCCAAACATGTAGAAATTCTTGTTTCTCCTAAAATAGTATATATTTTAGATTACAATAAGTAAAATTTATTTACTTTAAAACATTTGAGAATTTTAGGATGACTTTGGGGAACAAAATTTCAAATCCAAAAAGAGTGTAATACATCATATCACTTTTTAAAAACTCCAAACATAAAATTCTTCCTAGCGTGTCATTTTCTCCATGATGCTTTGTACTTCTTATACTTTCCTGATGTGAAATATGAAATGTTTGTGCTATGATTGCTTCTTTTATCCTTAAGACTATTTGCTCTTGTTATGTTTTTAGAATTTCAGATGTGTATGTGGCAAAGATTTTCTCCCACTCTGTAGGCTCTCTCTTCACATTGCTGATTGTTTCCTTTGCTGAGAAAAAGCTTTTTAGTTTGAATCTATACCAGTTATTGATTCCTGCTTTTATTTCTTGTGCTTTGGGAGTCATGTTAAGGAAATCTGGTCCTAGGCTGATATGATGAAGATTTGAACCTACTTTTTCTTCCATTAGGTGCAGAGTCTCTGGTCTAATTCCAAGGTCCTTGATCCATTTTGAGTTGAGTTTTGTGCAAGGTGAGAGATAGGGGTTTAGTTTCAATTTGCAGTATATGGATTTCCAGTTTTCCCAGCACCATTTGTTGAAGAGGCTATCTTTTCTCCATTGTATGTTTTTGGCATGTTTGTCTAGTATGAGATAACTGTATTTATGTGGGTTTGTCTCTGTGTCCTCTATTCTGTACCATTGGTCTACCTGCCTATTTTGGTGCCAATACCATGCTGTTTTTGTTACTATTGCTCTGTAGTATAGTTGAAAGTCTGGTATTGTGATACCCCCTGCTTCACTCTTCCTGATAAGAATTGCTTTAGCTATTCTAGGTCTCTTATTCCTCCAAATGAATTTCATGATTGCTTGCTCTATTTCTATGAGGTCCATCATTGGAATTTTAATTGGAATTGCATTGAATTTGTATAGCGCTTTTGGTAGTATGGCCATTTTGATAATATTAATTCTGCCTATCCGAGAACATGGGAGATATTTCCATCTTCTAAGGTTTTCTTTAATTTATTTCTTTGCTGTTCTGTAGTTTTCATTGTAGAGGTCTTTCACCTCTTTTGTTAAATTGACTCCGAGATATTTTTTTTTTTTGAGGCTATGTGAATGGGGTAATTTTCCTAATTTCTCTTTCAGAGGATTTGTCAGATAGAGCACTAATCTCCAAAATATATAGAGAACTCAAAAAACTCTACACGAAGAATACAAATAACCCAATCAATAAATGGGCTAAAGAAATGTGCAGACACTTCACAGAAGAGGATCTACAAGCAATCAACATATATGAAAAAATGTTCAACATCTCGAGTAATAAGAGAAATGCAAATCAAAACCACCTTAAGATATCATCTCACCCCAATTAGAATATCTATTATCAAAAATAAAAGCAACAATAGGTGTTGGCAAGGATGTGGGGAAAAAGGTACACTCATACATTGCTGGTGGGGTTGCAAATTAGTGCAGCCACTCTGGAAGGCGGTTTCTCAGAAAACTTGGAATGGATCCACCATTTGACCCAGCTATCCCACTCCTTGGCCTATACCCAAAGGGCCTATACCCTTGGCCTATACCTTAAAATCAGCATACTATAGTGATTCAGTCACATCAATGTTTATAGCAGCCCAATTCACTATAGCTAGATTCTGGAACCAACCTAGATGCCCTTAATAGATGAATGGGTAAAGAAACTGTGGTATATATACACATTGGAATATTATTCAGCCATAAAGAATAATAAAATTATGATATTTGCAGGTAAATGGATGGAATTGGAGAAGATCATGTTAAGTGAAATAAGCCAATTCCAAAAAACCAAAGGCCGAATGATTTCTCTTATAAGTGGTTATGATTTCTCTTATAAGTGACACATAGAGGGGTAGGGGGAGGTACGGGAAGATTGGAGAAGGGATGGAGTATAGAGGAAACTGAGGGGTGGGGGGAAGGAAAGATAATAGAATGAGACAAACATCTTTACCCTATGTATATGTATGAATAGGCAAATTGTATGATTCTACTTTGTGTACAACCAGAAAATGATAGTTGTACTCCATTTGTGTACAATGAACTAAAATAATAAAAAATTAATTAATTAAAAAAAGAATTATAGACTTGTCAAAAAGAAGTATTTTTGAACTAAAATTCACAATGTTGTGAAAATAAGTTTTGATAAATATTATGCAGCTATATAACCATCATTATCATGAAGATATAGAACATTTTGGTCACCTCCCCCAATTCCTTGTGTTCCTTTATAGTCAATTCCTTCTCCCAGCCCCCAGGTCCTGGCAACCACTATTCTGATCGCTGCCCTGTAGTTTTGCCTTTTCCAGAATGGTCATAGGAATGAGCTCATGCAATATGTAGAGCTTCATGTCTGGCTTCTTTCACTTAGTTTACTGGTTGCATGTAGTAGTAATTTGTTCCTTTTGATTACCGAGTTGTATTCCATTGTTTGGATGTGCACTGTGTCTACCATCCCTGATTGATGGTTATTTGTGTTTTTTTCAGTTTGTAGGTATTATACATGAAGTTATAATAAACATTTACATACAGGTCTTTGTGTAAATGTATCTAATCATTTCTCTTAGGAAAAATGTTAAATTTGTTCCTAAGCATTTCAGGGATTTTAATACTATTGAGTATCAAATATTTTTAAAATTTCAAGATCTATTTGTTCATGCTGCATTCAAAAATATGATCCATTTGCTATATTGATCTTATATTTAGTAGGCTTGCTAAATTTATTTATTAGTTCTAGTAGATGTTTTGTAGATTTTAAAGGATTATACTTGTAGACAATTACGTACTATGTAATTAAGATAGTTTTATTTTTTCTTGTCCAGTTTGTATGATTTATTTTTCTTTCTTTCTTGGTCACATTGGCTAAGATCTCCAGAACAGTGTTAAGTAGGATTAATTGGAATAGATATTTTTGGCCAGGCAAGAGTGTTTATAGGCTATGACAACACTGGGATGAATTTCTGAAACTATTTTGAAATATAAATTTTAGCAATTTAGAAATAAAAATTCTCACTGAATGATTTTTCTAAAAAAGATTTAACTCTTCATACATATCTGTTTTGTGTAAAACCAAATTTGATTTAAGCATTAATTTCCATATTGACCTTTCAAGATTTTCTGTGACATTTCCTCTAACTTGTAGAGATCATTTGAAATTGGTGTCATGATATTTATATAATTTAAAATACTTGTTTGTGCATTCAGTAATTGTATCTTCAATTACAAAGGGCATTTAATTTTAAAATTGTCTTTCTTATTACTAATTAGTTTACTGAACACTTCTTATGAAAATAATGTCCTTTTCCATTGGATGTAATGACCTTTAAATTTAATTTCTAAGCCTGTGAATATTTACTTTGCAATGTTCCAGTAATTGAGAGAGGGAGAAGAGAGAGAGATTTCACACTATTTGAAGATTCTAATAACTTCCTGATATGCTTCATAGCAATGCCCATGTGTGAGGATTCCTTATGTAATAACTCTCTGACAACATTTACTGCCTGATCATCTGCAATTCCTGTCTGCATTCAAGCCAGAGAGTTAACATTTGTGCAGCCTGCAGGGATAGGCTCTTGTAAACAGAGGGGCAAGCTGCCCCTGCCAGGTCCTGATGCTGCCCCCAGATGGATCCACTTCAGCTCTGGCCAACACTGTCATACCACCAGTCCTGGCCTAGCCACTTTGGGACTCCACAGTGCCCCTGGATGCTTGGCCATGCTCAGGTCCTGGGCCCCTGGCATATCTCTGCTGCTCATATGAAAATTCCATTGTCCCATCAGATTTCACTTACAAAGCAAATTCAAAGATAAAATTATTAAAGAATTTCAAGATGAAGCCAACAGGGCATTAAACCTAATATTAAGCTAAGTGAAGGAAGCCAGTCACAAACACCATATACAGGATTCCATTTATATGAGACCAAGTCACTTATCCATGAAACCAGTCCTGGCTTTCACTTGCCCATTTCCCACCTGTGGTGCTGCCTACCTGAGGAGCATAGGGGATGGTAATGGCATCTCGTACATTGTGCATCCTCATTGCTATCACCAGGGCAGTCACCCCACCTCCCTATAGGCTCCTCAGACGCCCGCCAAAGGAGATTATGACCATGTCTTCTGGGGGTTTTTTGGACCATTGCTCCTCAATACCAATAGTCCCTCCAATCTAAGGGACGCTTCCAATTAATATCCTTTCTGACTTCCCGTCATTCACTGCCTTCTTTGCTAGACAAAGAACTGACATCTTTACATGAATGGAATCACCTTTCTCTCCCTACCCATGACCCTCATCTCTCCTTTCTGCTGGTAGCAATTGCTGAAAGGTAGTGGTGCAGACAACATCAAAGAGATCATACTCCAGCAATGTAGGGATTACAGTCTAAAGAGTGCAAGAGAAGACATGTTTGGAAGATATGTTGTTCTGTGTTTCAGTTGTAATACTGTTTGCTTTCAAACAAAAAGTTAAGCTGACAAGAAAACAAATCCTGGTTCACATTTTCGTTCATATTCTGGGTAAGACTTGTGCTTGTGGCTATTATTTGGATGTGGTTTGCCCTCCAAGGTTTGTGTGCTAGAATTTTGGTCCCCACTGTGTTAGGGTTGGGAGATGGTAGAACCTTTAAGAGATGGAGCTTAGAGCAAGGTAATTAGGTCATTGGGTGTATCACCCTCAAAACAGATTAATGCTGGTCCCATGGAGTGAGTGAGTTTCCATGAGAATGGGTTGTTACAAAAAAAAAGGGAGCCTGACCCCTGAGTCACTGTGGCTTCCAGTCTCATCATGCAGTCTCTCCTGCAGATACTACTGTCATTGTGATGCCATCTGCTGTGAAGCCCTCACCAGAACGGAGCAGATGCTAGCACCATGCTCTCAGACTGCTGGAACTGTAGGCTAGGTAAACCTCTTTTGTTTTTGCAGTACTGGGAATTGAACTCAGGAGTGCTGTACCACTGAGCTACATCCCTGTTACAGTTTGAATTATGAGGTGTCCCTCATAACCTCCTGTGTTAATGCAGGTATATTCAGAGGTGATATCATTAGATTATGAGACCTGTCACCCAATCAATCAATCCTAGTTTGAATGAACTGACTGGGTGGTAACTATAGACATGTGGGCTGTGACTGGAGAAAGTGGGTCACTGGGAGAATGCCCTAGAAGGGTTCATCTTCCTTGTGGCTCCTTCCGCCTTCCCTCTTTCTGTTTCTTGGCTGCCATGAATACAGCAGCACTCCTCCATCACACTCTTCTGCCATGATGTTCTGCCTCAACCTGGACTCAGAGCAATGGATTCAGATGACCATGGACTAAATCTCTGGAACTGTGAATCCAAATAAACTTTTCCTCTTCTAAGTTCTTCTTGGTCATAGTTATGAAAATCTGACTAACACAGAAATTGGTATCCAGAGTATGGTCGTGGCTGTGACTAATGTGACCATGGGGTTCAGAAACCTTTGGAGCTGTTTTGCAGGAAAAGTTCAGAAACATTTGGAGGTGCAGTGGTGAAGGTGGAGAATGTTGTAAGTGGAGCTTAATCAGCAATCTTGGTGGGAGTTCAAAAGCCCAGAATGCAGGCAGTGCTTAAGAGGTTTCAGAGGGGAAAGAGGATTCTATTGGGAATTGAACTGGAGGCCATTCAGGTTGCATTCTGGCATAGAACTTGTCTAAATTTTGCATGTCCTGATATTTTGTGTGAGGCTAAATTTAAAGGTGATGGACCAATTAATCTGGTGGAGGAAATTTTAAGGCAGTGCAGCATTCAGGAAGTGGCATGGATTTTGCTGAAAGCTTTTAGCCAGGTTTGCAATGAGAATTGGGAGCAGAGAGCAGAGTTGAAGAATTTTTAAAACTTGAAGTTTGACCAAAAAAGTACAGGTAAGACTGGGACCAAAAAAGAGGTCTTTAAAGAGATTATGGTAACTAAAGAGATGCTAAGTACTTTGGACAGACACAATAAGAAAGATGCCTTGACAATATTTCAGGAATTTGCAAGAGGACATCCCATTTCAGGGTAAAGGGTGTAAAAGGAAAAATTCCTTTAAGAAGAATATTTTTGAGACCCTGTCTCAAAACAGAAAATAAAAAGGGCTGGGAATGGCTTAGTTGTTAAGCAACCCTAAATTCAATCTCTGGTAGCAACAACAACAACAAAAAAATTGAAGATAAAATTAAACATGGCACAGAAACTTCTGGTTATTTGTATGAAATAGCATAATATGTTTTTATTTTTAAATCCCTCCCTCAGTTTGCATATTTCCTACAAGGGATTTAAATGGACAGACTACAATAACCTATTATGGTTATTAAATTTATAATGTGTCATATAAAGATAAAAACTATAAAAAATGGTTAACATTTCAAAGAGTAAAAATAATAAGTAATATCATCTTGAGAAGTGCACAGCTCAATTGAGTGCAGTGTTTATTAAAAGAGTTTTTATAAAAGTGCCTTCAGTTCCTTTTTCTTAAGATAAGGCATTTAGCCTAACAAATCACAGATATATACAGACACAGCACAGAAATACAGTATTGAAGTACTTGACAAACCAACACATAACAGTCTTGAGAAATGTACAGAGAAATATTAATGAATTGATACCATAAAGATCAGTTATTATAGAATGGCACAGATCACTTCTATAAATGACTTCATAAATGAAATTAAGAAATCCAGCTGGGCGCGGTGGCGCATGCCTGTAATCCCAGCACTTGGGAGGCTGAGGCAGGAGAATCATGAGTTCAAAGCCAGCCTCAGCAACTTAGCGAGGCCCTAAGCAACTCAGTGAGACCCTGTCTCTAAATAAAATACAAAATAGGGCTGGGGATATGGCTTAGTGGTGGAGTGCCCCTGGGTCAATTCCCAGTACCAAAAAAAAAAAAAAAGAAAGAAAGAAATCCAAACAGAAGAGAGGCTTTACTTCCATTAACTATTTATAATCTCATTTGTGTTTTGCTTGTTTGTTTGGGTGCTGGGGATGAACCCAGGGCCTTGCACATACTAAGCATATCCTCTACCATTGAGCTACACCCCCAGTCCATACATAAACTTTTTCCATGCTCTTTCTCTGAGAACAATTAGAAAAACTGTGAGGAAAAACTAAACTAACTAAACAATAAACATTATTTGAAAGCACTAGAGAACTATTAAGACTGCAAGAACTTATGTTAAATATCCAAAAGATAACGGAAGTTCAGAATCATGATCCAGATACTGTACTGTCCTTCCTCCTGAGGTGTCTACCTATGAAATACACCCAAAGTTGGGAGAAGGCAGTGACTGAGGACTGAGACACAGGGAGCTACGGCAGTCCCACAGAGCTGAGAAGCAGGAGGGGAGGGACTGGCAGTTTAGCCTCAATCAAACAGAAGGTGCCCCAATAAAGCGTCCTCAAAGAGTTCAGTTGATTTTGAAGAGAAAAGGTAAACTACAAACAGACGTGCTCTTAGAAGAGGCTGAAGTCCAGATTTTAGTCAGTGCTAACCCTGACTAGATTAAAATTATCTGTCCCTGACACAACTGCCTACAAGAAATAAAACTAAATGCCTTCTGGGGGATGACAAGATCATCCAAAGCCTCAAATTAAGACTTTTCCACATACTGTATGGCTCTTAAAAAAAAGTAAGCAACTGTAAGAGTCAAGCATTAACCGAAAACCAACAGAAGAAAACAGACCAGACCAAGAATTCAACATATAGGGAATCTACATATTGTATTAATCAAGACATAAAAGTTTAAAATGCTGTGATTATTTTAGTCAAAAAAAATTTTTTTTACACCAATGTGCAGAAGTTGGATAAGTAACTAGAAACCAAATCAAACAAATTTGTGCACTGAAAAAATATTAGAATTAAGCTGAAATCAGTAATAAAAGAAAATTTCCAGTTGTGTGAAAATTAAACAATAAACTTTCATGAGAAATTGTAAAGAAATAAAATATTTGGGAATTGAATCACGAAGAAAATACAAAAATTCAAAACTTGTGAAATGCAGGCAAAAGTCTTACTTACAGATATTAGGAAGTAAGAAGGGCTGGAACTATCTGGCAAAACTTACTAAAAGGTGTTTTTTCTTTTATGTTTTTCAGGTGCTGGGTCCTGAACCCAAGGCCTCACACATTCTAGGTAAGTGCTCTACTACTGAGCTGCATTCTGAGCCCTAAAATGGGTCTTTTTTGACACAGTAATTCACTCCTACATAAAAAATATGTACATATGTGCACCAAAAGAGATGTATACAAAAGATGTGTACATTAACATGTAACTTTAATAGTAATAAATTGGAATTAACTGTAATGTATATTGTTAGAGTTTGGATGTGAGGTGCCCCTAGAAGCTCCTGTGTTAATGCAGAAGATGAAATGATTAGATTAGGAGAGCTACCACTTAGTGGATTAATCCATTTGATGGATTAATAATTATGGATACATGATGTGAATAGACTCCTGGGTAGTAACTAACTATAGGCAGGTAGGCACATGGCTGTAGGGAGTAGATCATTGGGGAATGCCTTGAGGATTATATATTTTGTCATTGGCTCCTTGCACTGAGCTGAGAAGTTTTGCTCCATAATACCTTTCCACCATGATGTTCTGCCCCACCTGAGGTCCACAGCAATGGAGTCAAGTGATCACGTACTGAACCTGTGAGCCAAAATAAAACTTTCTTCCTCCAAGTTGTTCTTGTCAGGTATTTTGGTCATAGGAGGCCAGGCAAAGTGTAGCAGGGACAGGATCCTGCAGGCTGCCCCTGTGATGCATGAAGCTGTGAAGATGAAGCCAAAGCTGTGAAGGGGAGACCCAAGAAATTAAGTGATGCCAGCAATGTGGACTATCAGCTAAAAAAATTCTGGTTGCAACAAGAGCCAGGCTAAGAAAGCCCACATGCACTGCAACTGGCCAAAGGGGTGGGACTATCCAAGCCTTTGGAGTTGGACTTTTGGGCAATGCTGGAACTGTTAAGACTATGGAAACTCTTGGAGATGAACTAAATGTATATTGCACTGTGAGATGGACATGAGCTTTTGGGGCCAGGAGCAGAATGTTATAGTATGGATATGGGTTGTCCATATCCAAAGTTCCTATTCCAGTTGTTTATAGACAGAACTCACATATGCACATGGTGGGGATAACTCTGACCTCCCTGCTGATACTGTCAACTTCTTGAAGGCAGGAACTGTATCTGATTTATACACAATAATCCTTTATACCATACTCAATTGAACTGCTTATTTTATATATATCAACTTCTAGTGAAATCCATAGACTTCTCTAAATGATTGTCATAAATAAATTGTTTGAAAACTGTTGCAATAATTAGGACTTGGAAATTGCTTTGTAAAACAGATTTCCACATTGGTATTTGATATAAGCCAAATCAGAATCATCTGGCTCTTCTCAGCTTTGTTTAATGATTTATAGAATGCCTGCCATGTTTTAGGCACTCTTTCCTGCACGTTTCAATTCCCCATTCTGACAATTATTATACCATCTGCATTTAAATGGTGTAAACAAGCACGAGAGCTTGCTGTTACGTTTGTTGAACAAGCATGGAAACCCAGCACTTGGCATTTCTAGGACATCGTTGCCTGAGTCAGAGAGTGGCTGGGTTCCCTCTGGCCCCACCCCTGATTGCTTCTACAGCCTGAGCTACAATGTTTTATTCATAAATCTTTCACATTAGTCCAACCAGCCTGAAATTGCTTTGAGGGAGCCATTTTTTCATACGATAATTGATGTTGTGCATCTACAGATTATAATGGACGCTATTCAGCTGCTTCTGTGGCCCCTACAGCCAACGTTGTAAGTACTATCTTTAGGCAACAAATTAGCACCATTTATGAAAATGACTGTCAGCAGGTGAGCTACACATCTCAGCAAAAATTCACTAAAGGTATGTCTTCAAATGAAGTCCTTTATAGATAGCAGTTCATCACTTCTGGATGGGCCTCCTTTAGACCCTCCGTCTCTCTGTGTCTTGAGGCTTGGGGTAAATATCTCTTCACAATAGTCAGAGCTAAGCAGCCACTTGAAAGGCTTGAATCTACAGAGTGGATTTAGTTCAGGGCGGTCTGGAAGTCCTGGCTGTTTAGGACATCCTCTGTGCAAGCATCACCAGGTAAATGCTGCACGGACTTAAAGCATCACCAAGACTTTTAGGACACACTCCTTCCCCTGCAGAAGCAACACCGTAACATTGTCAAATGTGTGACTTGTAGCAAATGTCAGAGGAAAGTCACTAATGCAGAGAAGCCTGAATAAAACACACATACTCTATTATTCATATTCTCTGTCATAATTCATACCCAGACTTCCAGGTAAAAATTATACTTCAATTATTTTTAAATTATTGCACAGCCTATGTAACAGACAGCCAAGATAAATCGCCAAGATTATATATATGAGTCACTATTTTTTCTTAGAGAAAAAAGTTTGGGTGTCCCTTAGCTGATGAATAGGTCAATAAATTGTGGTATATGCACGTGCTGGAATATTGTTTGTCAACAAAAATGATGAAGGATTGATTGCATGCTGCAACAAAGAGGAATGTTGAAAACATTATGCTAAGTGAAATAAGCTGATCACAACAGACCACATACTGTGTGATGCAGTTCTATGAATTGTCCAGGAGGCAAATCTGTACGGATAGAAAGTGACTGCTGGCTTCACAACTGATAAATACATGACATGAAAACAATGAATTGGACACTTTAAGTGGGTGGATTGCCTGCTATGTGTTTTATATTTTAATAAAGCTATAAATGTTTTATATTGGGGTTTTGAAGTAGTAATGGCATACTAAAATTATAATTTAAATATCAGAAGTATCTCAGTTCAGAACAGGGCCATTTAGGTCAATAGCTCTCGGTTAAGGCCAATAGTACCAAACACTACAATTAAAAAGGGCAAAGTTATAAATAGCCTGGCTTTCATATTCCTCTGCTCTGTAACAGGACTACAGTTCTTCCCTGACGTCAAATTCTGAAGTGAGGATCTAAAGAAAGCTGTTGCAACACTGGGAGAAGGTGAGACTTGTGTAGTACGACATGCTCCGGAAACAGAAGCTTGCAAATCAAGCTGAAAGTTGGTGAAACTGTAAGATTTATTGCTCAATGCGAAAATATGATAACACAACTGTAAATTGATACATGACCAAATTGAACTCCATATTTTTACATGGTGCTGTTTATACTGTCAGACATTCTTTGAGGAGATTAATTGAAATGTGGTGTTAAATTTAAACAGAGTCTCCTGCAATGTAACAGAGCCCTTTCTAAGATGGTACAAAATGATCGGTGAGTAGCTTGTAAAAGAGATGAAAGAAGTTCTCTGACGTGCCTTCAGGTAGAACAGTGGGAGAGATTTGGAAAAGGTAATTACTAAATAATTATTTTAACATTATTTTAACTGATTATTAAAATATTGTTATAAAGCCCACAATAAAACCGTGGGGATTTTTGCCCTAAAATTTAACTCCACTTAATCCTTTAAAACAAATACAAAGAAACAATATTATACTTACGAAAACACAAGTTGCTTTAACATCTTTTGAGAAGAATTTTAAAAAGGTCATGCATTGAGAACATTGCTTCATGAGTGTCTTTATCATTCTTTTTGTTTGTTTCTCCTGTATCTCTATTGGAAATTGTAGTGGTTTGAAATGGCTTCTTGAAATACTTGGAGGTCCAACTTTCTTTTCAGACTCTCCATTTTATGAGCACATTTTGCCTTCTATTCATATGTCAATAGGGCCTGAGCTTTCTATGCAATGAGCCATTCAAGATTAAGAACCAACATCTTCTGTTCTTTTTTTCTTTCATGGCTCACTTTCAAGGGGATTTTATTCTTTCTGTACAGTGTCTTTGTATCTCATCATGCTGTTCAGCCTTCCTGGATATTATCATAGTATGTTTTCTGTTGCTATAACAAAATACCTGAGAAAGATATTTTGAAAATAAAGAAGAGAAGTTTATTTAGCTTATACTTCTGAAGTTCCAAGAGTATAACACTGTTGTCTGGTGAGGAACCCTGGGCTATGTCACAACATGGTGGATGGCATCCCATGGCAGGAACACGTGCAAGAGAAAAAGGTCACCTGATGAGAGAGGTCTTGAGAGAGCCAGCCAAGGAAGCCATATTCACCTTATGACAACTTGCTCTCTTGGTACCAATCCAGTCCCACTAAAGCAAAAACTCTCTCTAAGAGAACAGCATTATCCCTATGAATGATCTAATCATCTCTTAAAGGCACCATCTCCCAAACCTCATTGGGGACTAAGCTTCCAACATTTGAATCTGGGGGGACATACCATATCAATAATAGCAACAGTCATGAGCCACATGTACACCAACTCTGCCTAAATCAGAAAGAGCTTCCATGGAAGCTTTTACCTAGTTAGTTTTCCCCCTGAAACCTCTGGTTTCTTAAATAACGATCTATGGCCTATTTTTGTTAATATGGTCTCTCAACCCTTCTAAATTAGACACAGTATTTGATATTCTGCATTTCAAATCTACCTTTACATATCTTAAAATGTTGATGTTCTCAGCCATCAGTCACTAGACTGTGCTATTTAGTAGGGAAGTTTACTTTTGTATATTCTATTTCTCATTAGCAATTGAAGAGGGCAGGGCTGGTATAGCTCAGTGGTATAGCATTTGCCTAGCACAGGAAAGGACCTGGGTTCAATCCCTAGTACCTCAAAAAGAAAGAAAAGGAGAAAGAAATTGAAGAGGTTGTTTTTCACAGACTCATGTTCCTTTCACTCTGATTAATTATATCTTGAAGGGTATTTTCAGGTCTGATTTACACTGGAAGCCCCAAGATTCAAACAACACTGCTTTCTCATCTCCCTGCCCATAGCTTCAATTCTCTTCTTACACTTCTTTTAAAAAACTGATCATAAAATTAAACATGTAACTTACTATTTTCCATATGCCCTAGGAGAGTTGATGTTCCCTACTCTTACTTCAGGAAATGAATTGATCCAACATCGTGTGTTCTAAACCTTTATTCAGTAAATAATCTGCTAACCTAGTTTGATGTCTTTAGTAGATTTATTCATACCAGCTCCATTGGTAGATTTCACTTTCATTGTTAGTAAATGGATAATCTTAAGTTAAAAGGAGATTAAAAAAGACCAGATGATCAAAAAGTCAATTCTACCTTTGAAAATCTCTAGTCCCTGAGGTTCTACATAGTCGATGAGTAGAACATTTCTTTATTTAATATTATATTGTTGGGTATTGAACCCAGGGCCTCATGTATGCTAAGCAGATATTCTACCACTAGACATATCATATCTTTAAAGCAATATTTATTCAAGTGGCCACTGCTACTTATTAAGATATATATCAGGACTGGAACTGGAGCTCAGTGATAGATCACTTGCCTCAATTCCAGCACCAAACACGCACACACTCACACTTCACATACCATATAATTCAACCATTTAAATTGTTTAGTTCAATGATTTTTAATACAAGCATAGAGTTGCACAACCATCATGAAATAATGGTTAGACTCTTCCTCTCCAACAACCCCACACACATGAGCAGTGACCCCTGGCTATGCTTCTCCTCAAGCTCCAGACAATCACTCATCTACTTTGTGTCTCTATTGATTTGTTTATTCTGGACATTTCATATAAATGGAATCACATCACAAGTGTTCCTTTGTGACTGGCTTCTTTCACTGAGCATATTTTGAAGGTTCATCCATGTGCAGCATGTATAAGTCATTGATTTTTCTTATTGGTGAAAAATATTCCATTGTATGAAGATACCATATTTTATTTATCCATTATTCAGTTGATGGACATTTATTTTAGCTCTTACTAAAATGCTTTGATAAACACTTGTGTGCATATTTTTGTGTGAACAAGTTTCAGTTCTCTTGAGTATATGCCTGGGAATGGGATTTCGGGGCCATATGGTAATCCCGTTTACATTTAAGGAACTGCCAGACTGTTTCTCAAAGTAGCTGCACCATTTTACGGTTCCAGTCTCTTTACATCATTGCCAAGACTTATTATTTCTCCTTTTCATTATGCCCATCCTCATGGGTATGAATTGGTATCTCATGTAGCTGTTTTTTATAAGGGACACTGAAAGTTAGCAAACCATTCTAAGCAGAAAGAAAAGAAGACTCAATTATGGCCACTGTGTCATCAAAAGAATTATGGTCCCTAAGCTGATTCCATTATCTTTGAGAACAGTATTTCTTAATCTTTTCTTTTTCCTACCCCATGTTATCTCTGGAAAACATTAAAAGCTCAAACCACCCTGAGGTTCTCATATGCTCCCAGGTTGAGAATCATTTTGCCCTGTTATCTGAGACATTTTGATTTTATGGATCAGTAAAACAAGGTTGACAAATTTGTATTTGGCCTTTTGCCAACTACAATAAACATGATTTCACCAAGGAAAGGATGGTTAACTTTCAAAAAAGTCAAAGACTATTTCAAGCTAAAAGATAGTCTTTCCTAAAGCTATGAGTTCCCACAAAACCTCCAGTGAGAGCTTACATTGGAATGTTATTGATACTCCAACATGTCAATGAACCCCTCCGACAAATATACACCCTAAAGTGCATGCCAGTGGGTAAAGAACACTGATGTGATGGAGAAGGTGTGTTGGCTAAGTTTGAGCCAAGAATTTTCCTATAGCCACCTCTATACTATTTCAAACAACACCATTCTTAAAAATAGTAGCCCTGCTTATCATAATCTGAGTATAAAATTGTCCTTCTTTGAAGGAGGATGAAGCTGTTAGATGAAATGTTGGTAGGAAGCATCTTATTGGAAGATCTTTCTGACTTATCTGGTATACACTGATCAATTTAGGTCTCAATAAAAGTGGGACAATAAACTATGATGTGATGCCAAAGGAATACACAGTACCTCACATGAAAGACTCTTGCCGAGGGCTGGGGTGTAGCTCCGTGTGAGGGTACTTGTCTAGCATGTGTGAGGCTGTAAATTCAATCCTCAGCACCAGGGGGAAAAAATCTTTCCTATAAAATTGAACCTGAGCCTACATTTAGACCTTTAAGTCTAACTATCAATTTACAGGAGATAAAATCAAAAGTTAAAT
This sequence comes from Glaucomys volans, assembly GCA_020662805.1. Lineage (NCBI taxonomy): Eukaryota > Metazoa > Chordata > Mammalia > Rodentia > Sciuridae > Glaucomys > Glaucomys volans. Next base: position 42,663 of record JAJEJO010004421.1, read on the forward strand.
GACAGATGATATACAGGTGATCAACAAATACATGAAAAAGTGCTCATCATCTCTAGTAATTAGAGAAATGCAAATTAAAACCACCCTAAGATTTCATTTAACTCCAATTAGAATGGCTATTATCAGGAACAATAGCAATAATAAGTGTTGGCGTGGATGTGGGGAAAATGGGACACTCATACATTGCTGGTGGAATTGCAAATTGGTGCAGCCACTCTGAAAAGCAGTACGGAGATTCCTCAAAAAACTTGGAATGGAACCACCATTTGACCCTGCTATCCCACTCCTCGGTTTATACCCAAAGGTCTTAAAATCAGTAAAGTATAGGGATGCAGCCACATCTATGTTCATAGCTGCTCAATTCACAATAGCTAGATTGTGGAACCAACCTAGATGCCCTTCAATTGAAGAATGGATAAAGAAACTGAGGTATATATACACAAAGGAATATTACTTGGCCATAAAGAAGAATAAAACTATGGCATTTGCTGGTAAATGGGTAGAGGTGGAGAATACTATGCTAAGTGAAATAAGCCAAGTCCAAAAAATCAAAGGGCAAATGTTTTCTCTGATCAGTGGATGCTGAAACATAATGGGGGGGTTATGGGGGGGGTTATGGGGGGGATAAGAAAAAATGGAGGAAGTATGGATGGTGCAGAGGAAAATGGGACAGGAGGGGGTGGGGGAAGGAAAAATAGTAGACTGAGACAGACAGTATTACCCTATGTATATGTAAGATTATATTAATTGTGTGAATCTACATTGTGAAAAAAAAGATATATTCCCAGCAGTATAATTACATCAAAATGGGTTCTACTGTCATGCATAATTAAAAAGAACCAATAAAAAAATAAATTTAAAAAAGCTAAATGACAATAACAAGTTAAATGATAATGGAAATAATCAGTCAATATAGATTGTGGGAGCCGGGCGCGGTGGTGCACGCCTATAATCCCAGCGACTTGGGAGGCTGAGGCAGGAGGATTGGGAGTTCAAAGCCAGCCTCAGCAACTTAGTGAGGCCCTAAGCAACTCAGTGAGACCCTGTCTCTAAATAAAATACAAAATAGGGCTGGGGATGTGGCTCAGTGGCCGAGTGTCCCTGAGTGCAATCCCCGGTCCCTCCAACCGCCCCCCCCAAAATAAAAATAAAAAAATATATATATAGATTGTGGGAATGTCTATAGGCAAAAAAATCTATGGAGGTCTGGGGTCAGTGTTCAGTGTTTATCTCTTTCCCTTCAGGGTCCCATTGTACTGTCACTGGGAAAGGATGTATTTGGGGAAGGATCAATGCTTTGGCTTCCTTTCTGGGGACTGTTCTGTCATTAGGAAGGAATGCACAGAGACAGCTATCAATGCATGGCTTTCTTTTTCACTCCCTTTTCTCAGGCCTCACTGTTCTGGGGTTTTTTTCATTTTCCATATCTAAGATTGTTGTTTGCCAAGCCCTGGTATATGCCATAATCTCTAAACCAATCGGTTAAAACAGTTAAATAAAAAAGAGAAGTAAAACTAAACCAACAAAGGATATAAAATGGAGTCATAAAAAAATACTCATCAAGTTCCAAGGAAGACAGAATAAGGGCTCTTTCCAAGGCCGAGCTCACAACTGAGGACTACAGGAGGAGCCAGGAGGCCCTGCAGACCCACCGACAGAGCCACTGAGTGGAAGGATTCGTTGGCTACCCAGTCCAGCTCAGGTCCTAGCGGAGTGATTTCCAGGAAGGGAAGGAACCCATGGGGCCCCTGGTAGAAAAGGACAGAAACAGGAATTCTGGAAGGGCCCATGGGCGGAAGTTAGCATGGCCATTTGGCCAACAGCCTCAAGGTTGAGGGAGCCTCAAATTTTGGCTGCCATTCAATGACACATTTGTGCAGAAGAAGAGGAGAGACCTTTCTGCAAATACAGAACTTGACCTTGAACTATATCATTTTCTAGGAGACTGTTGTCATGGTTACTCATGGGCGGCTGCTGATTGTGGCAGTGAAGAGCTTTTGGCTGCCGGGGCTGAACTGCTGAAAAGAGAGTGGGTTTTGTCTGTGTGTGTGTGTGTTAAAACTAGTCCTACGCATTGGGTGACCTCTCTCCAAGAGAGCGCTCTGAGATTGGCAAGGACTATTTAATCGTATGCGCAGTTTTTCATATTGTAATTATATTGCCCGATGAGGAACCTTTGAAAACATGTAATTCCTCATTTGAATCTCATTTGTATTAGGTTTTCATCTGAAATGCTTTCATTTAGTATTTACTTTTCCTTAAGCTTTAAATTGAGTTTATGTAAAATAGGATTTTGCAATCAATTTTTGTTTATTGGTGCATACCCTTTTAAAAAGTCTGCTCTGTGTACTATTTTCAGATCATTTTAATCTTTTACCAGGCTTACTTACTATTAAATAATTGTTATCAGTTGCACACTGAAATAAATTTTAAGTATCAGTCTTTATTTAGGTTGTAATTTAAGCAAAAAGATATCAATAAATAATCTGAGAATTTAAATACTGCCATTTTATAAATTTTCATTTTGCTCATAATATAAACTCATTAGGCAATCACTTTGTTATCACCCATGCCTTGTTTTGAAATTCAGTGGAAATCCACCACCACTAGTACTAGTTAAATCTGAAGGTAGAAGGGAAGGAACTAAAAAATTTGAGTGCTGCCTGGTTTCACTAAAGATCCTTAGAAGTTGTGTGACAGTGGAGGGAAATTCAAGACCTACGTAGAAGATTAAACCAGCAGAATTGTTATGTGCTGAATTTGGAAGGTGAAGGCAAGCAATTGTTGGGGACAATTGTTGGGTTTCTGCTTGGGCACCTGCGTGGTGGTTCCATTCACTGAGACAGCAAGCAGTGGAAGAGGACCAGCTCTAAGCAGGAAGAGAACAAATTCAGCCCTGGCCATGTTAAGCTTGAGAAACTTTTAAGATATCCAAGTAGAGTAAAGTAGGCAAGATCTGGATTTGAGAATAGAAACTTGGGCTGGTGACATTAATGTAGAAGTCAGTAGAGCTGGGTGCGGTGGCACTCACCTGTAATCCCAGGGCTAGGGAGGATCAAGAGTTCAATGCCAGCCTCAATAACTTGTGAGATCCTGTCTCTACAGAAAATACAAAAAGGGGCTGGGGATGTGGCTCAGTGGTTAAGTGCCCCTGGGTTCAATCCCTGGTACCAAAAAGAAAAAAAAAAAAAAAAGTAATTGAACCTATTGGCAAAACTGATGTTTATAGAGTATACAATGAGAATGGAGCTTAGGACACAGAATCAAGTAATCCTGATATTTAATGGCCAAAAGATGAGAGTTTTAAGAAGGAAAGTAAATTGCAATTATGAGAAATGCTATTTAGAAATCAGATAAAATGAATATGGAAAGATGTTGAAGGAGTGGTAATACTGACATAAATGTCATAGTTGTGATGAGAATGAATTGAGCCATGAGAGGTGAGGAAGAGAAATCACTTGAAACACATCACTCAGTGGATTTGGTTATAAAGGTAGGATGACAAATACGGCAGTTGTGGGAGGGAGTGCAAACCAGGGCATCTTTTCTTGTTGGGCTTTGCTTTGTTTTCAAGTGAAAGAGACAGAGTGTGACATTTGAAGAATCCAGATAAAATGGTAAGGTTGAAGCCACAGACGACTGAAGATCATTGCACAAGTGGGAGGAGTGGATATGAGCAGGGCAGGAGGAAAGAGTACCTGACATAACCCACAGCACAGAGATGCCAGTGCAGAGGCCCGGTGATGGGTTTATAGGACATTGACGGAGCTAGTGGCTTCGATTTACTCTAAGAAGCTTAGGTGAGAAGAGATAGGAAAGGAATTGAGGTTTGAGGAAAAGAAGTCATTCAATAAAGAAAGAAAGAACACAAACCAGAGAAATAAGTTAGGACTTCCAGGCAGAGCTGAGAGTTCATTGATGATGAAATTGATTTAAAAAGGCCTCCTTTCCTGGTCCTAATGGAAAAATTGCCAGAAGTTTGCTAAATAATGTTGTATCTTTCTTGACACTTTTTCTTTTTTCAGTACAGACGTTGTTATGGTTTAGATCTGGAATATTCCCCAAAGTCTTATGTGTGGAAGACTTGGTTCCCAGTGCAGCCATGTTCAGAAGTGGGATTTGGGACTGGGGTTGTGACTCAGTGGTAGAGTGGTAACCTGGCATGTGTGACGCCCTGGGTTCCATCCTCAGCACCACATATAAATAAAAAAATAAAATAAAGGTCCATCAACAATTAAAGATTTTTTTTAAAAAAGATGTGGGATTTGGGGGAAATAATTGAATCATGAGGGCTCTAATCTCATCACTGAATTCATCCATTGATAGCTGAATGGACTAGTGGGGGGATGGAAACTATCTGTGATGGGGCCTGATTGGAGGAAGCAGGTCACTGGGGGCATTCCTGGAAGGGGATTTCTTGTCCGCAGACCCCTCCTCTCTCCCTCTTTCTCTCTCTCTGCTTCATGGCTGCCATGCGCTGAAGAGCTTTCCTCCACAATGCCCTTCCACCATGATGTTCTGCCTCACCTCAGGCCCAAATTAATGGAGCCAAGCAACTATGGACTGAAACCTCTGGAAGCAAGAGACAAAATAAATCTCTTCTCCTCCGTGTTGCTTTTCTCAGGTATTTTTTACAGCAACAAAAGCCTCACTAACAGACATCATAGCATTTCTTTTCTACCTGTATTGAATTGTGTCTATTTTTCTTTCATTGTCACTAAATATAAAATTTAATTCAAATCTATGAGAAAAAGTTAAGGTAATGAAATTGGATTTTTTTTCTTTGCAATTTAAAGATATGCACTAGCGCTCTGAAAAGCTAAAGAATCCTCAAAACATCCAAAAATATTAACCTCAGTATTGGTATTTAGAATGTTGATGAAAGTTCATGGATAAAACCACAGCATGATAAATCGAGTGGCCTTTGCAAGTTGAAATGGGGAAAGGGTTAGCTAAAAGTGTGCAGGACTCAATAATTCATGAGGAATAAAGGCGCCATTAAGAAGCAATTAAGGAAACTCAAAAAATTAAATAAAACTTAGAACTTGAGCATCCAAAAGCAAAGTAGCTATGTCACATTGAAAAGGTCTACATTAAGGCTGGGGTTATAGTTCAGTGGTAGAGTGCTGGCCTAGCATGCAGAAGGCCCTGGCTTCAATCCTATTGACTTGACTGGGCTAGGGGATCTGAGAGAGCTGGTTAAAAACAAACAAACAAACAAAACAAACAAAAAAACCCTCAACTTTTTGTGGATATGTCTGTGAGGGTATGCTATGGTTTCCATCTGGTTGAAGTCTGTACCCCCAAAGGTTCATGTGTTGGAAGCCTGGTTCCCAGTGTGGCAATGTAAAGAGTTGGTGGGACCATTAAGAAGTGGAGTCTAGTAGATCATTGGAGGCATGGTCCTCAGAAGAGAGGAAGCAGTTCATGTGGGACCTCAGTTAGTTCTCTTGAATTTTCATGAAGGAGCAAGCCTGACCCCTGAACTGCTCTCTCTCACTTCCTGTCTTGCCATGTGATCTCACCCTCTTGCACATGTTCCTGCCATGAGCCATCAATCTGATGTGATGCAGCCAGGCAGGGGGAAGGGGGGACCCTCACAAGAGGGTGGTAAGGGAATTGGTGGGGTCAGATACAATTTCTAGGCTGTTGGTATGGGCAGCTGTGTGGATGGAGAGGGAACAATCTTCTGACCTGGATGGTGGTCTTTTATTTAGACTTTTCTTAAACATACACAAAAGGAGAAAGACACACACAGGTGAAGTTTCATCTCCCAGCAGTATGCAGAGGAAAGAGTAATGCTGAGATGGAAAGAACCAGCCCGGTTTAGGGCCTGACTGATCTTCAGGAGTGAAGAAACGTCTATATTGCTTAGAATGGAAACACCTGGGAAAAGATCTCTTATTGTTTCTCTTCCCAGGATTCCAGGAAACAAAAACCTCCCACTAGAGGAGACCAAATGATATAATAAATATTGGTACCTTTAGAATATTTTCCTTGTGTTTCTGTCTTTGATTCTTTTTGGATTCATATTCCTCCAGAATGCTTGTCCTCAACATTCACCTTCCCTCTTTGCTTAGTTCATTTCCTTTACTACCATATCAGCCTGTGTTCATCAGGGGTCTCCAGAAAGAGGACCAATAGGATATATAGAGATATACATGAGGGGATTTATTTTTGGAATTGGCTTATACAATTATAGAGGTTGAAAAGTCCTATAGTGTTCTATCTGCAAGCTCAAGATGCAGGAATGCTATTGGTATAAGTCAGTCTAACACCAAAGACCTGAGAATGAAAGGGCTGTGGGTTTAAGTTATGAGTTCTGAAGGTCCAAGAACCAGAAACTCTCAAGGACAGGTGAAGATGGATGTCCCAACTCAAGAAGAGAGAAACAGAATTTGCTCTGCCTTTGCCTTTTTGTTCTCTTCAGACCCATTGGATGATGCTTGCTCACATTGGTGAGGGCAGATCTTCTTTACCCAATCTCTTATTCAAATGTGAATCGCTTCTGGAAACACCCTGTATTAGTCATTTTCTGATGCTATAACAGAATTTCAGAAGCTAGGAACTTTATAAAGAAAAAAGGTTTATTTAGCTTACAGTTTTGGAGGCTGAAAGTTCAAATAGCATGATGCTGTCTCTTGTGAGGGTCCCCCTGGCTGCATCACATCCTGGTTGATGGCATCATGGCAGGAGCATGTGCAAGAGGGTGAGATCACATGGCAAGATGGAAAGTGAGAAAGAGAGAGCAATTCAGGGGTCAGTCTTTCTCCTTCATGACAACTTCTCAAGACAACTAACTGTGATCCTACATGAACTGCTTCCTCTCTTCAGAGGGCCATGCCTCCAATGATCTCCTACTAGACTCCACCTCTTAAAGGTCCCATTACCTCTTTACATTGCCACACTGGGGACCATACTTCCAACACATGAAGATTTTGGGGGGATACACTTAAACCAAGTTAAAACCATAGCCTCCTCACAAGCCCTCTCAAAACCCTCTGAAATGTCTTTCAAGCCAGCACCTCTCTCTCTCTCAATCCTTGTTTCTCCCTTGGGCCACCATGATATCTCACACAAATCAGAAGGGCCTTTACATTGGTCTCCCTACCCCAGCTAAACTCAGTCCCTCCTCTCACTCTTCCCTAATTCAATTGCTTCACAGCCAGAGATTTTTCAAGATGCAAATCTGATTATACTAGTTCCCTGCTAAGTTAGGCAGTGCTCCCCATGGCCTTAAGCATAAATCCTGAACTCCTTAAACCGGGGCCACCAGACCCTCCATCTGCCCTCCAGCTTGCTTTCCTCCAGCATTTAAATGGCCCACAGAACTCAGTTCCTCTCAGTTGCTCTTTTCTGGCCCTGCCTCTCCTTCCTCCCCTCCTTTCCTCCATTCTCTTTTCTCTCTTCCTTTCCCAGTCACTGGGCAAACTCCTGATTCAGGTCTCTGTTTAGATGTGTTTACTCGAGAAAGCAATCCTAAACACAGACATTTCTTTTAGACTCAAAATTTTTCTTTCTTCAAACATCAATGCCTTGTCACATTTTATTATACCTATTTGCTTGAAAGCTCACTGACGGTTAGGATCAATCTATTTTACTCAATACTGTATTCCTAAGCACAGCAGTGGGGCTGTAAGAGGCTTCCCAAGACATTGACTCGAACAGAGGAAGGATCAAATGAATTCCCAATGCAGCCCACAGCTACTTGGAACTTAAAGCTAGATGCAGTCTAGATTTGCTCAGACTTGGGGAAAATCTGACAATGTGTTGAATTACATTAATCAAATTCCAACTTATTCACTTCAATAAGAAATATAATTGACATGCAGGCCCAGAATTCATGGAGGCCTTATTTTCTCTGTGAATTTGGGAAGCCAAATCACAGAATGTTTCCTAATGGACATAAATTCAGAGAAAATGATGTTATAATTAACATATGGTTTTAATGGCCTGATTCATTCATTTTTATACTGGGTGGGTAGATCTGCTAGGGGAAGCCCCTGCGTCCTGTCCATAAGATCCTGCCAACTCCACCCTTCAGGCTGCTATTCCTAGCCCTTTCTGTGAATAAACCTTCTGTTACAGTGACACATGGTATAGATAAGCAAACCTCTTCCTTGTATTACTAGGGACTTTATCCAGCCTGAGAATCATTAAAGAGACTGGCATATATCTATTCTTATCCCTTATAAATTTTGATTTTAGGGTGGAAATTTGAGTAACCATATTTCCTTCATTTCCAAGTCTATGGGGGTCACCTACCCAAGGGAGAATTCTGACACTAAGCAGAGATTGGTGGATCTATCAACCCCAGCAGGTAATATACTGGGTCACTGCCTTGTTTGAAATTGCAGGCTTCTGGCAGTGATGTTTAAAAAGAAGAAATGTTGACTTGAGGATACCAGTCAAGCATTAGAACAGCTTTTGAGGGCTAGGCTGCAAAGTGGCTGAGTCTGAAGGGGAGGCTGGGGACAAGTGCCAACTCTGTGAAGTGGAGCACAGTCATTGTAAAATGAAAAACTTGGACTTCATAAAACAGCATGTGTCGATGTCTTATTATTTGTGTCTTCTATAACTATTTTCTTCTTACTCTCCCTTAATGTGTGCAAATTCTTCTTATAAACACTCAACAGTCTCTTAATGGTAGGGAACAGAAACAAGAGCTCTCCTTCCTCTGCATGTGCTTCTGTGTCCCCTCCCAGGAAAATGACAGCTTCCTGAGGGAAAGAATCCTGGGGGCCTCCTTCAGTCCTGCCACTCAGGATTGAGAAGAGGATCCAGCATGCAAAGATGCTGAATTGGCCATCTTTACATGAGTGAATGGAAATGAGTGCTGGCAGGGAGAGGGGCAAAGAAAGATTGTTCTGGCCACACTTGGGTTAGAGTTTGGATGTGGGACAGCACGTTCCTGTGACCCTGATTGGAGATAACAGAGATGTTGCAACCAGGGGCTTCTCATTGGGAAAGTGAAGCCCAAGAAGAAAAAGCCAAGTGACAGAAGCAGGCTTCCACTAACGCCTGGTAGAGCCTGGGTTTTGTATTAACACAAGATGTGGCTCCTTTACAAATACCACTGCGACTGCTGCACAGGAAGAGACAAGCAGTCTGCTCCTGCAGCAGCCCCACGGGAGCACTCGGAATTTGAAAAATGTTAACTTATCTATGGTGACAAAATGTTACCATAAATAATTTACTTTTTAATCCACAACTAAACCAAAATAAAATCAAGGCAAAGAAGATTAGATAAAGTGATACGGTAGATATTGGCTTTGCTCACTTGACTCCTTAAAACTTCAATTTAAAACTGCTCTTCCCATAGAGGGAAGGGAGGGGTGGGGTTGAGGTTGGGGGGTAAGAATAATAACAGTATGTGTGACAGACATCATTGCCCTGTGTACATGTATGAATGCACAGATGGGGTGACTCTACTTTGTGTACAACCAGAAAAACAATTGCTGTACTCCATTTGTGTTCAATGAATCAAAAAATTAAATTAAAAAAAA
>JAJEJO010004421.1:65240-149118 GCA_020662805.1 Glaucomys volans
TGGAGTTGGAGAATATCATGCTAAGTGAAATAAGCCAAGCCCAAAAAACCAAAGGGCAAGTGTTTTCTCTGATTAGTGGATGCTGATACATAATGGGGGGCGGTATACAGGGGGAATAAGAAGAGAATGGAGGAAGTATGGATGGTGTAGAGGAAAATGGGATGGGAGGGTGTGGGGGAAGGAAAGATAGTAGACTGAGACAGACAGTATTACCCTATGTATATGTAAGATTACATGAATGGTGTGAATCTACATTGTGAAAAAAATATATTCCCTGCTGTATAATTATATCAAAATGGGTTCTACTGTCATTTATAATTATAAAGAACCAATAAAAAAAATTCTGCCTAGAAGTGGCATGTATCTATTCCATTCACATTTTACTTGTCAAAGAAAGTCACATGCCATGTTTGATATAAATGATGTGTACAAGAATTCTTTTATAGGAAGGATAGCAAATAATTGAGAGTAAAGCTATAATCTATGACCTAATGTGTATTTGCTTACTTGTTTAATTGAAGATTCTATTTCTTCCAAAGTCAGAATATTTTTCCCTCTTCAATAAATTCCCTATTACTTTTATAAGAATTTGGCTTAAGGTCTCATATTGAAGAATCTTTGTTTCATCATAGAAATTTCAATTAATTTCTGTATGTAGTTAGCCTTGCTCCAAAATATCTCAGTTGTTTACAACTGAAAATATTTTCATGTTTTGCTCATGTTATATGCAGGTCTACAGAAGGCTCCAAGCTGTGGGTCTGCTCTCAGACTGTGGTTTGGAGGTAAATCTGCTCTTATATCTTCACAATCTAGGACCTTGGCTAAAGGAACAAGCCTGATCTGTGATATTCTATGGAAGAGAGCAGAGCATGAGTGCATGCTGAAGCAGGTGAACTAGTCAGGGTTCTTCAGAGAAACAGAATCAATAGGATATATTAAGATATATACAAGATTAATTATAGGAATTGTCTAACAGTTACAGAGGCTGAGAAGCTCATGATCTGCCATCTACAAGCTGGAGAATCAAGAAATCCAGTGCTGTAATTCAGTCTGATTCCAAGGGGCTGGGGATTTGGAACAGGGGAAGGAGTTCAATAGTGTAAGTCCCTGACTGAGTCTGAAAGTCTGAGTCCTAAAACTTCAATGGACAAGGGCAGAAGATTGATGTCCCAGCTCAGGTAGAGGCAGTGAATTCCCACTTCTTCCTCCCTTTTATTCTGTGAGGGTCTTCAACAGATTGGATGATGCTCAACTGCATTAGTGAGAGCAGATCTTTACTTCCTCAACCAATTCAAATGCTAATCTCCTCTGGAAACACCCTCACAAACACATCCAGAAATGATGGTTTACCACCTATCTGGGCATCCCTTAACCCAGTCACCTAAAATTAAAATTTGACACCAAAAATTAACCATTACAACAGGCAATCACATTCAGAGCTTCTGCTTGATCAGGAGATAAGTCACATCTGTTCGCATTCCACTGGCCAGACCTGATCCCAGGGATGGAAGTGCACTTTGCCCCTACTTACGGGGAGTTACCATGAAGTCACCTGCAATGAACAGGAATGCCTAATTCTTTTATTAAACGGAGCAGTGAACAATTACAAACAATAAGACTTTACCATGAAAGCCAGGGGTTTTCCACTGAATTTTGTCAGCAATTTGAAAGGCTGCTGACATGACTTAATACACTACTTCTGTCATTATAGTCTTACATAGATCTTCAAACCCTTTCCAACATCAATGTTATGCACAACCTCAATTTCAATAACATTAAATCCTGGGACCAAGAGACAAACAACAAACATCAGGTCAGATTATCTTCTGGAGATGAGAACATACATTCTTAACAAGAAATGTGATTGGCTGAGTTATTTTTAGTCTCACATCATTGCAAAATTGATCTGATAGAAGAACTGTGCACTAAATGTAAATGTGAAACTTCCCCCTCTCCTTGTTGTTTTTCTTTCTGTTGTTCTTCCCCTTTTTCTTTCTTGTCACTTTTCCAGGGAACTAAGGAAAAGGGCAAAAAGCTAAACATTAATTATTTATTTAGCAGTTATTGAATGGCTAGTATCAGGGCATGAAAAGCACTATGGACATAGTAACTAAAAGAGTGGTTCTACCCATTTGAAAAAGCATCTATTTGGTGGAAGAAACTAATATGAGCACACACACAATCAAATGTGATAATATTATAAGAGTGTTTATAAAAACAGAAGACTGTATACTACAAAATTCTAGCAAGGCACTTTCAGGAGGAAAAAGTCATATATTAAATACAGAAGAAAAAAATGGGTCATCAAAGGTCCCCATCAGGAAGAATAGTTAGATTTGTTTTTTACAATCATAACTCTGGTGACAGCTGAACGGAGAAGGTGGGAGGGTTAGAAAATCAGCTGAAATTGCAAGTGTCCAAGGGACAAGGTGGGGGGCCTGGTCTAGGAAGTGGCAGTGAGAACAGGAAGAACAAGGGGAGTTGAAAAGATGTTTAAGAGGCAGAAATTAACAAAACTTGGCAGTTATGCATATGTAAGGAATGAAGGTGAAATCATGTAAAATGTTTTCCCTGGAATAACCTTCTGGGCAAGGTAGAAAGGGCTGAGCTCTAATGCATATGCAAATAAGAGAGCTGAAGCTCTCCATCTCCACTCGCAGGTATCTCTTACTTATGGAACTAAGGATTCATTGAAAGACCCACCTTGAGCCCTTGCCATTTAGGTGAAGTTGAGCAACTCAGACCCTAGTGGGCAACTTGGTCTACTGGACTAAGACTTAGTCTCTTCTTCTATAACAAACCCTGATCCTGAGCCCTGGAGCAGGCAGGTCCCAAGGCCCAAGGGCAGCCAATCAGAGTGTGGCTTCTCTCCCCAGCTATGTGATTGGTCCAAGGAGTAGTTACGTGACCAAAGCAACCTGAGATCTTCCCTGTGATGTTTTCAAACTGGGAAAAGGACCCCCTTCCTTTCTGGTTTCTGGTGACAGCGCTGTAAAGGTGTGAGGTCAGAGCTTTCAGGATAATGGTTCCTAAATCAAGGGTAAAACATTCAGAGAAGTAAGAGAGGCACAGAGTCTTGGAGTCTTTCATTCTAATCGGTCCTAAGGCCTGTTCACCCTTACCCTTGCTAAAGGCTGGTTATTGAGTCAAGAAATGGCCTTTCTCCTCCCAAGCATGTTTGTGTTATAGTGTTTCCTCTTACCCATGAGGGATACAAGACCCCCAGTAGATGCCTGAAGCCTCAGATAGTACTAATCCTCATGTATACTGTTTTTTCCTATACATACTTACCTATAATAGAGTTTAATTTATAAATTAGGCCCAGTAAGAAGTCAACAATAATAACTGATAATAAAATAGAACAATTACAGCAATAAACTGTAATAAAAGTTATGTGAATGTGGTTTCCATCACTATTGAAATACCAAACTGTACTATATTCGTCTTTCTTCTTCTGAATTGTGGTTGACCACAGGTAACTGAAATGGAGGAAAATGAAACTACAGAGAAGGGGGGCTACTGTACTTGCACCAGAGTCCCCTTTCCTAAAGGGGGTTAAGTGTGCCTACTGGAGGGTTATTATGAGGATTAGAGTTGATTCACACAAAGCACTGACTAGGCCACTATGTCAGACACTTCTTACTCCCTTCAGGTCTCTTGCCCCCCCTTGTTTCCAGGGTCTCAGGTTTGACTATTATGGCGACCACCAGCTCTGCCTGGGCTCCTGAAAACTTCACACCAGCACAAACTCAGTAGCCCCCTCCATGAATGGTGTCCCAAGACCCTATTCTTTCTTGGCATCTCAGAAGTTGGTCCTTTGGGTGATCAAGTTTGACATCACCAGTAATCAGTCGGTAACTTGCCTTCATATGGTTGTCCCTGCTTTCTGAACCACTCTTTATCCTCTCTCTGCTCCCTGGGATTGTGCTCCTGACACACTAATACATGAGCTAAAACAAGTATCTGGTATACAGTAAGCATTCAGTAAGTTGTGACTTCATTGTTATTTCTTCTGTATATTTCAGGCTTTGCCTCCATCCACAGCTTTAGAACTTCAGAGTCCCTCCAACTCTGAAATAGCCAAGACTTCTGATTTTCATTTTCATTCCCCTTCTCCAGCTCTCTCCCTCCAGACACTCTTTTTTTCCTCCTACTTTCCATCTTTTGTTAGTGTTGCCTCATATTTTGCATTTTTTAATTGAATCTTCTTATTTATGAAAGTCTTCAATATTACAGGTCAAAGGGACCCAGAAGGAGAAAAGAAGATATACTCAACTGCAGGTAAGTTGATGAGGGTTAAATGAAGATGTTTACCGAGTATGGCTAAGATGTAAGGAAGGAGAGAGTGCAACATAACTTTGGGACTTATGGTCAAGGAGAAGGGCATTTTTCAGAAAAGAAAGGAGTGGGCTGTGCGGAGAGAGTCACCTTGAGGAGGCCTTTGACTTGGGCCTAAAGAATAGAGACCAGGGTGGGATGGTGCACAACACCTTTCTTTTCCAGTTCACCCACCACCAAATAATTAACACCATCCTGTATTCCTTCAATGTATAATATATAAATTGCTTTATATGATTTTCAGAAATTAACAACTTATCACCTTATTTGTGAAAAGAAATACATGAGGAAAACTTCACCTTTAAGATATATTTACCCCAGAACATAAATATAAGGTACTTACATTTAGGAAATTTAAATTGGAAACCTTTCCATCAGAAAACAGGGAGAAATTTCAGCTCTCAACCCTCTAATCAAGAAGGTTAACCAAGGCAAACTTTCCTACCAGGGAATTCCCTCTCTTCACTGCTCTTTGCTATAAGTTTTGATGTGAAGATCTAGCTCTGGAGACTGATAGACCTGCTTATTCCATGAGACAAATATGATATTACCAACAACAAGAAAATTGAATAAGCCATTATCCATTTGAATCCATTTTCAAGCTTTCTGAAAATGACCCATCATAATAATCTCATAAAAATTCATAAAAAGAACATTCAAATTGAATAAAATGATTCGTGGTTTTGAGTAAAACTTATATGACTATCATTACGGTTTGAATATAAGGTGTTCCCAAAAGTGAAATGATTAGGTCATGAGTGCTGTAACCTTATTAGTACATCCTAACTTGAATGGGCTACCTGGGTGGTAACCATAGTCAGGTAGGGCATGACTGAAGAAGGTGGGTCACTGGGGGCATGTCCTAAAGAGTTCATTTTTCCTGCTGACCCTTCCTGCTTCCCTCTCCCTGCTTCCTGGCCACCATGAACAGAGCAGCTTTCCTCTACCAAGTACTTCCACCATGATGTTCTGCCTCACCTTGGGCCCAGAGTGATGGAGTAAGCCGACCATAGACTAATCTCTGAAACCATGAGCCAAAATAAAGTTTTCCTCCTCTAAGTAGTTCTTGCATGGTATTTTGGCCACATTGACAAAAAGCTGACAACACAAATGTTTTATTGGATGTTCACACATAAAATAATGCTTAAATGTGGGAACTGATAAACTCAAGTTTGGTATAATTATAGTTTCATTTAATTATGATTTCAGATGACAGTCTGAGAAAATGTCTTTGTTGTTGAACGATAGCTCAAGGGAAATTTTCTAATTTAAAATTAGTGTAACCCAACAAACAAAGCTGTCACATTTTAACACAAGTATACTTAGAAAAATCCTTAAAGGCTAAACTCAAGGAGTGGCAAACATATATCTGATAAGAAATAAACATAGAAAATACATGAGAAACTCAACTCAGTAGTAGGAAAATAAATAATCCAATTACAGTAGGGCAAAGGAACTGACCAGACATTTCTCTGAAGAAGATATATAAATGACCAAGGTATATTCACTGATCATCAAGAAAATGCAAATCAAACTATTATGAGATAGTGTCTCACATCTGTTAGGATGGTTATTATCAAAAAAGATGAAAGGTAAGTGTTGGCAAAGATGTGGGGAATGGGAGCCTTTACACATTGTTGGAGGCAACGTAAATTAGTATAATCACTGTGAAAAACAGCATAAAAGTTTCTCAAAAAACTAAAAATAGAACTCGCATATAATCCAGCAATCCCACTACCAGGCATAGAATCCCCTGCTGCATAATGGCATTTTGGTCAACAGATCACATACACGACAGTTATACACACAAGTTATATCACCTAGCAACATCACAGCTGTCTCAGTTTGTGTGAGTGCACTCTGTGATGTGTGCACAATCACCTAATGATGCATTTCCCAGAACATATGCCTGTCACTAAGTGATGCATGACTGTATACCCAAAGGAAAGAAAATCAGTATGTTGAAGAACTATCTACACACCCATGTTCACTGCAGTATTATTCACAATGGCCAAGACATCGAATCAGCCTAAGTATCTATGGATGGATGAATTGGTAAAGAAAATGTGGTACATATGTAAAATGGAATACTATTTAGAGTTTAAAAAGAAATCTTATGATTTGTGACAACATGGGTGAAACTGAAGGACATTACGTTAAGTGACATAAGTTAGGCACAGAAAAACAAATTCTGTATCATCTCACTACTACATGAAATTTTTAAAAGTTCAACTAGCCAGGGGTGATGGCTTATGGCGGTAATTCCAGCAGTTCAGGAGGTCCAGGCAGGAGGATCACAAGTTCAAAGCCAGCTTGGACAACTTACTGTAATCCTCTTTCAAAACTTTTCTAAAAATAATAAAAAGGACTGCGGATATGTCTCAGCAGTAAAGCACTTGCCCAGCATGCATGAGGCCCTGGGTTCAATCCCAGATAAATAAATAGATAAATATTGAGTTGACCAAAGTAGAGAGTACTATGATGGTTAACTGGAAGGAGGGGAAAAGATGGAGAGATGTTGATTGAAGGGTATAAATTTAGTTATGATGAATAAGTTCTAGAGATCTGTTGTACAACAGGGTAATTATAGTCAATAATAACATATTGTATACCTGAAAATTACTAAAAGAATAGATTACACCATAAAACAATAAGTATGTGAGGTGACATACGTGTTAACTAGATTGATTTTATCCATTTTGCAATATATACATATATCAAAACATCACATTGCACACTTTATTTTTAGATATTTTTTTAGTTATCAATGGATCTTTTATTTTATTTATTTATATGAGGTGCTGAGGATCGAACCCTGGGTCTCACACATGCCAGGCAAGTGCTCTGCTCTACCACTTAGCCACAACTCCAGCCCCATACATTGTACACTTTAAATATATTTAATTTCATTTGTCAGTTAAGAATGAATTCATTTTTAAAAAGAGAACAAAAGACTGATACTCATTTTACAGATAAGAAAAGCGAGGTACACCAGTCATCCACAGGGTTTATTCTCTATCATCTAGGATGTGGACTTAGCATTCTGCTCACATTTCTATGTGAAAGAAAAGTCACCCTGTAGGTGGGTGAGAGTTCTTTGCAAATTTTTCCATGTCTGGATTTAAAGAACTCTTGAATTTGGGGATAATGCAAAAAAGGGAAGGAGGAAGTCTTGAAAAACAATGAAATATCTTTCCTTCTCTTGGAATTAACAAACTATGAGCCATAGTTTTTGAAAAACCAAAGAGCCATATTCTTTTTGAAAGCTTTCTTGACCAGAGACTATTGGAATAGTTCCAACTTTTATACAGAAGTAGTAACGGTAGCTACTATTTATTGCATCTCTAATTATGAGCCCTTTATTAGCCTCTAATATTTAGAACATTCCATTTAATAATCTATAATGGAAGGTCCAGGAAAGTTAAGGAAGTTTCCCAAATTTATATTGCTAATTGACAATGCAAATGATGAAGTCAGATGGGAATTGTGGTGTGCTAATTTTCCTGCCAACTATGGAGTGTCTTTTACACAATGGAGCTATTCTAGTATCCTCAGTCTTTCTCCATTTGTTATAAGCAAGAAAGGCTTGATATATTCTATTCTAGCAAGTAGAGATTACATTAGTAAGTGAGATAGGTTTTAAAAACTCCATAATTGCTCAATTCTTTCAACTTTCCACCTAGTAAGCCATTTTGTGAAGAAAGATTGCAAGTCTTATTTGATTAGATCTTTTTGTTGTTTCTGTTGAGATATTACCAAATTTTACAAAAACAAAACAAAAAAAAAAAAAACAAATTTATCCACAGGAGAAAATAGAAGATGCAAAGTATTTGTGCAACCCACACATTAATCATTCAACTCAGGTTGAAAGTTGCATTTATGCCACTGAAGTCTATATACGCTAGAAAGAAATGCTTATTTATTTCTGAAAACTGGAACAACAACAATGTATAAACTTTTTAAAAGTGCCATAAAGAAATGATTCAAAATTTAAGAAGAGAAAAATGAGGCAACCTAATTGAAAGCATTGTTCAAAAGCCTTCTTGGGCCTAACAAGGAGGTCAGCAGAATAGAAGAGAGCTGAACTCTGGTTCTCTAAGATTCTTAGTTCATTTATGGATCCATTTAGCAAAGTGTTTATTGAGTTTCTACCACATGCCAAGCTCTGTTCTGCATGTTGAGGTTACAGTTATGAACAATATGAGTTTCTGACCTCAAAACAATTTCATTCTAGGTGGGAAGGAAATCCTCTGTGGAAATACTCTACAGAAAAAAGTAAATATGAAAAAAAGGATAGACTTATACACCCTGCTCATAGCATTATTCATAATAGCAAACAGGTAGAAGCAACACAAGTGTCCATCACCAAATGAGCAGATAAGCAAAATGTGATGTATACATACACTGGAATATGACTCTGCCTTGAAAAGGGATTCTGACACAGGCTACAACATGGATGAACCTTCAGAACATCATGCTAAGTGAAATAAACTGATCACATACTATGCTATTCCACTTACAGGAAGTAGATAGATTAGTTGAATTCAGTAGTTCCATCCTATCCACAAAGGACAGAATCCTCTGTCACCTGAGCAGGAGAAGGAAATCCCAGGTCAAGACATGGGTCATTTCTTTCCAGTGCAAAATGAAGACCTCTCCACCTCCTGTACCAAGGCTGATGCTTTTCCTGGGTTCTCCATTTGTTTAAATTATAAACTAAAAATCACTCCAGACTCCTGTCTCCCCACCTCCCCACATCCCATTAGTCACTGAGTTCTTCTGTGATTCGACTTTCTGAATAGTTCTCAACTTAGTCCATTTCTCTCCTTTCCCAAATCCACTACTTTGGTCTCCGGTATCTCATTCCAGTCCACCAGCCATGCTATTCATAGTGAGATCCCTAAATCTAAATCTACTCACATCAACTCCCTAATCAAAAATGTTCACTGGAGCAGGACATGGGGGCACACACCTGTAATCCCAGTAGTTGGGAGGCTGAGGCAGGAGGATCATGAGTTCAAGGCCAGCTTCAGCAACTTGGTGAGGCCCTAATCAACTTAGCAAGATACTATCTCAAAATAAAAAATAAAAGTAGCTGGGGGTGTGGCTCAGTGGTTAAGAGCCCCTGGGTTCAATCCTGGCACCAAAAAATAAAAAGTCACTGGAATCCATTGCCCAGAACAGTCATAGGTTTCCCAGAAAACACTTTCATAGCTCTTAGAATGTGTCCCAATAGTTCCTCTGCCCAGAATGTCTACATTCCTGGTCCTCACAAATTCTTTGTGCCCCTTTGAAATTCATCAAATGCTTTTATGTGTTTTTATGTGAAGTTTCCCTGCCTCCCCTGGATAGTTAGAAGCTTTCTTCTTTGACCCCAAAGCACATGGAAAGGACATGTGCCAGAACCTGGGTTCCAACCCTAGTACTGGGGGCAGGTGTGTGTGTGCGGGGGGGAGCTATCTTCTTTCATATTTTGTAGAAATTATTTGGTTCCAATTCTGCCATTCCTCTGCTTTCCCAGATTATAAGCTTCTGAAGAGAGAAGACTGTCTTTGTATCTTCATCACTTAGCAGAAGACACAGGCAAAGTTCAAGAAATTCAGATGTTAACTTGTGAAGAGTCACTGCTTGCAAATCATGAGGTAGGTGCTGGAGTGTCCCAGTGGTGAAGAGACAGGATCCCTGCTCTCTGGGGATTTGAATGATGAATGAATTTCTTAAATATCCTTCAGCATTCCTCTTAAACTTATTTCAGCTTTGCCCAAAGAATTCAAGTTAATTGATGCTCATGCTATCATCTCTTTCTTAAACTTGCCAGTGACAGTGTTAATTAGGACAAGGAACTATTGCTGCATCGGGAGTTCAAAGAAGTTGAAGTCCCAGTCTCTGCCTTCCAGAGGCGTATAGTCTGGTCGGACAGTAAAATCCAACATGGAACAATTAGGAAACAATATGGAAGCATAATTAAGTGCTAATTGTTTGGGAAAGACTGCATGTTTTCAGAAGGGGGATAATGAAATCTGCCACATAATTAGTACATAATTTATAATGCATGCTGTGCACATCAGTGAATTAAGCACAACAGAAAAATAACTTCTGATACAGAAAACAAGTCTGTGCTCTTGATCCTGGCATGAGACTCAGGTCTGTGGAAAAACTGACCTGTTCATCTGCTTGAAAGAAAAAGGGGCTGCTCTCAGTGGTGTTATGCAAAAAGAAACAGAAAAAAAAAATTGCCACTCAATAATCCAGATTTCTGGAGTCCCCAGGGATGGTAGGAACTGGAGCCGGGCCGGGTGGTGCACACCTTAATTATAGCTACTCGGGGAGATGATATGAGAGGATCACAAGTTCAAGGCCAGATTTAGGATTTTAGTGAGACCCTATCTCAAAATAAAAAATGGAAAGGGGCTAAGGATGTAGCTCAGTGGTAGAGCACCCCTGGGTTAAATCCCTAGTAAAAGAAAAAGAAAGAAAATGTTTATTTGCAAGGAGAGGGGTTGGAGAATATTAGGGTGAGGGTCATTCAGAGTTCCAATGTCCTCACTGTTCCCAAGAAGGTCTTGTCAACGGCAGTAAGAAAGCACCAGCTATCATCTGGGTATTTGTGCTTATAGGAATATATATTTTCCCTTTGAATATTCCTCTCCCAGGCACTCTTACCCTCTTCCCCAATCCCTCATAAGCCAAATGCCTCATCTGTGACTTTGACAAGACCAAACACAGCTCTGAGCTTCTCTCTCCATGCCCACCCTCTCCAAGGGGGCCATCTTGGTTCTTCTGGTGGTACTGGAGAAGGAGGACTACAGCTAATCCAGTCTCTTCGAAATCCTCTAAATTGGGATATCTCAGCTGGGATAGCCACATCTACACTGGAGTAAGTCCTCTCTGCCCTTTTGCTTCATACCAAACCTCCTACCCAAAAAGTCTCAGCTGGGACAGACTGCCCCTGTGGAGCAAAGGAGAACAAGAGAACTAGTCTTTGCCTAGATAGATTATTCTATTTTTAAAACTAGAAGTAATCTATAGGCATGAAGATTGTACACCCACCTGTAATTCCAGAAACTTGGGAGACTGAGGCAGGAGATCTCCAAGTTCAAGGCCAGCCTCAGTAACTTAACAAGGTCTTAATCAACTTAGCGAGACCCTGTCTCAAAGTAAAAAATACAAGAAGGGCTCAGTGGTTAAGCACTCCTGGGTTCAATCCCCAATACCAAAAACTGATTCTGCACTAAATGTCTTTAAAAGCCTTTGGATAGACACCTCCCTTACCACCAACCCACTCACCCTCCCATCCCTCCACATTACTGTAATACAGTTAAGAACTAATGAAAGGACCTGAAGGTCAAGGCAGGCTACAATTACCATGAGAACTGCCCTTCTTGGTCTCAGAGAGTTTGTGTTTACATTTCTAACTTGTAGGGTAGGCTCAGATTCAACACTTGAAATTAATGTACTGAAAGGGTCAGAGGTGAAGAGTCCAAGATTCTGTTCCAGTCCTGCAGGCTCTACAGGGATGAAACGACACCCAGCACTGACACGGAAGTTCTTGCGTCTGTTTCAAGGAGATCGCACGCTCCATTTGTCAGAACCAACAACGTAGAACTGTCAAAGGAACAAGGCTGCCTTGACTTTTATTCTTTCCTTAAATAAAACACTAATTTATTTATTTTTATTTTTTGCTTCTGATAATACTATGACTCTATGGGGCACATGAAAATATGTTTTTTTCCCTTGTTGTAGCACAGTACCTAGAATCTTCTTTAAAAATCTCTTTCCAAAAGGGCAAAAAATTCCATTTGAAGGAAGCATTAATATTTTCCATATGTGTTGGCTCCTGAGGGTGGAATTAATATTCAGATTCAGATTAAACCCATGTGGATTGGCAAGTATAGGCCTGCAGTTCACGGGCAAGCTGCAGAAGTGTGAGTCTGATCTGCTCAGCAAATCCATCAACCTCAGGGTGTGAAAGCCTGGCTGGACTCAGTGGGCTGACTTCTGAAATGAAGCATGCAGCCTGTCCTTGAGGTGCAATTTCATGGGTAATATAGATCGAAAAGACTTCTCTGATATTAAGGTTGAAAGATATTCTTTCACTTCGCAAAATGAATGGGAACAGATGTTTGTGGGATGTTCTAGATGAATGGGGCTACAGAGATCGCCCCATGTGATACCCCATTTGACAGATGAAAGAAGTGGAACCCACAGTAGTGTCAAGGTCTGCCCAAGTCTGGACATCTCTGAGGACACTGAGGAGTTAGAATGTGCCAAATGGGTATATTGATTACTTCAAGCTGAAATCACTTGAGCAACTATGACTTCAGAGAGGGCCATTTGGCCTGACTTCTCTTTTATGCAGCAAGACATAAAGATTCTTTTGGGAGGGATGTCCTTCAGATACCATTCCTGGTAATTGGGGCTGCAGTGAACCTAAATAAATTCCACTAGCTTTTACACCCCACCCCCATAATGTCTCTTAGTAACATCCCTAGAATATACTACCCTAGCCTGGATATCCATTTATTCTGTCATTCCTTCAAAATTTATAGTTCTTTTTATCTAAAAAGCATAAAAGCACCAAGCTTTGGTTGTTTCTTTGGATTTTACTCTCATATGATGATATGCAAAGTTATATGCAAATATGACCCCATTTTATAAAATGGACTTGGGCATCTGAGGATTTTGATATTTGGGGGAGTCCTGGAACCAATCCCTGTGGATACCAAAGAACATGACTGTACTTTCTTCCAGGAATGTTCCACCTGGAAGACCTACCAGAAATAATTTCAGTTCACATACCAAAAAACAAACAAACAAACAAACAAAAAACTCCTGGAAAAAGAAAATAATAACAATAAAGGGACGGAGGAAATCACAAGTTGTAAATGGCACTTAGAACTATTTTTTAACTGGAATTAGGTGGGTGAACTAAAGTAGCAGCAGCAGTATGAAGGGAGAGATATGACTAAGCCAAAGTATTGGGTACAAAAAAATTGGGAGCCTGACCCCAGTCTTCCCTACTTGAGGCAGGTTGCTCTTTGAATTCTTTTCATCTCTTACTCCTTGTATTCAATAATAATACCATACCAACTGTCTCTTCAGGAAACATTTGGGGACGACAGCATGGCATGAGAATTACACTGTAAGCAGAAAACACTAATTAGCTCTCTTCTGTGACTGATAACCTGCTTTCCTTGGAGTTATAGTCAGTCTCTAGTGGTTGCAGCCTATTTGGAGCACAGCCAAACAAGGCAAACACAAATAAGAAGCTTTCTGTGACATTCTCCTTCTTATCACTCTTGTCCTCCTGAGGGAGGCGGGGTGGCTGTCACTAACACCAGAGACAAAAACTCATCTGCCTTCAGAGAAAAGTAGCTTCTACTAGGATTAGGCCATTTAGTATTTTTCCAACTGAATAATCAATAGGTTATCTCATTCCAGCGAGTTCCTTTACTGAGTACCACTGCAAGGGATTCCTGGTTTCTGGGAGGATTAGGGTCAGCATCTGGGCAATCCATACAGAGTCAAATGGAGTGAGATCTCTAGGCCCAGCCAAGGAGAATGCCATATGTCCAAAGCCAGAGTCTTTCTCTTAATCAAAAGGGTAAGCCCTTGTCCTGGCTGAAGGGATCATCTGCCAATTTCCAGTTATCTTCCCCTTACCTTCACAAAGCAAGAAGCTTCTGAGCCAGAAAACTGAAACAAAGATTTGCAAATGGTAGGTTGGATACCAGAATGCAGATTGTTTTAGATCTTCACAACAATGCAATACAACGCTATTTTGAAAGGTTTGAAACTACCTTCCAACTTCTCCAAAAGTGATGAACTTAGTGATCACATTTTAATATAGCAAAGAGCATTATATAAATCATAACTATATACTAGTTCTTATTATTCCTGCCTCAATTGAGAGAACTCCTTTGGCCCCATAGAATGAATATATTTACACAGTAAGTTCTCAGAATCCTCTCATTGTTTTGTGCAAAGTACTAGGCCCACTGTGGGCCCTTGGCGTCTATGGTCCACCATAGATAAGATCTCATGCAAAAACAGATATACAAGATTTGATTATGCTGTGAGAGGAAAGTGCTATCTTTTTGGAAGTTTATCCCAGCCAACTGAAGGCATCTTTGGGGGGGAAGAGGGGGGTGTTTTATAAACTTTTCTCCTCCAATTTTTTATTATAAAATATTTCCTACATATGAAATTGAAAGAATAGTCTAATGAATATCTGCAAAAATGACCTCTACCTAGATCTAATAATGTTCATATTTTGTTTGGATGGGTATATTTGACTTATTTTTGTTATTACTGTTTTTGAACTATTTGAAAATAAGTTGCAGATAGGACATTTGCTCCTAAACATCAGCATGAGTTTCCCAAGTGTAAGGCCATTCTCCTGTGTAATCACAATGCCATTATCACATTTAAGAACATTAACAACAAATTTATAATATCATTTAATAGTCAGCCATGGTCAAATTATTCCCATCTGTTCCAAATATATACATATATACATATGTCCATATATGTGTATATGTACACACACGTATATCTTTTTTATTTTGCAATGCCACAGATTGAACTGAGAACTGAGGACCTCACATGTACAAGCACACTACTACTGTGTTACTACACCTCCAGTTCCCCAAAATATCTTTTAGGACTGTTTTTGTTCAAGCCAGAATGCAATCACAGTTCACAACTGCATTTGGATTTTTTTTTTATTTATTTGTTTGTTTGTTTGTTTATTACCATGGTTGAATCCATGGTAATGGTGCTTAACCACTGAGCCACATCGCCAGCTCATTTTTATGTTTTATTCAGAGACAGAGTCCAACTGAGGTGCTTAGGACCTCGCTAGGCTGCTGAGGCTGGCTTTGGACTCATGATCCTCCCGCCTCTGCCTTCCAAGCCACTGGGATTGCAGTTGTGTGCCACCATGCCCAACTGGATATGTCTTTTTAAATCCAGAATTTTTCCCCGTTTTCCCCCAAACATTGATTTCTGAAAATCCATACCAGTGACCTCATATTCTGGATTTTTCTGATTGTTTCCTTGTTGTATTTAATTTGTCCTGTCCCCTTTAGATGTTAGATCTACAGAAGTGTGAGTGTAATATTTTTGGTGAAATATTCATACATAATGTAGGGGATGTCGGATGGTATCATCACACAGGGTATATAACAATAAGCTATCTCCCTATTAGTAATGATTTGTTTGGTTCATGCTGACAGAGAGATCACTCCACTGACCTGATATATTTCCCTTTGAAGTTAGTCAATAATGACTGAAGTGATACTTTGGCACCATGTAAATAACTAAAATTCCCAGTTCCTCTGTGAATTGCTTTCATCAGGTGGGTGAACATTCCAAACCCCAGTGATATCAAGCCAGAGTCCTGTTATTGAGGATCTTCATATGGGTGCTTCATGAAATTGATAGCATTTTTGAAATAAAGGCATTAGAATCAGAATTTCTGTATCAATTTCTGTGTCCTGTCATATAGGCCTGGTTCTAGAAACTCTGAACTTGTGTGGACAGGCCGCTTGGAATAGAGGGCCCTCTGTAAAGTCATTGTCCTTTAGCTCTCTTGAATCCTCTGTATAGTTTCAATTTTTTTTTTGATTCCTTGAGATAGGAAAATTGAAGAAAAAAGATAGGAAATTATCTAAAATAGAAACCAGAAGGGTTGGGAATGTGGCTTAGTGGTAGAGTGCTTGCCAACATGCGTGAGGTCCTGAGTTCAATTCGTAGCACCAAAATGGGAAAATATAAATAACTGCTCAGTAAAAGCTTGGTGTTTATTGTTTTCTCCTTAGAATGGATGAGAAGAGTAGGAACATTTTATCCAAAATGAAATCAAATTTTGAAATGTGGTTCATGAATGGGTGGTGATCCTGGAGTGATTTCTGCTAGACAAGGTAAAACATGCTGAGTTAGACCAAGAACACTTGTGGTGTTTCTTAAGGAAAGTTCTACCATAACTTTATCTCACCTTGCTAGAGCCCAAGCCAACCAGCTTCTCCCTACCTGAACCCATTCCAGCCCAGCCCCTAGCCTGCCACTGACTTTTAAGACCACCCCATAAATGAGTCCAATCCCTGATCCAGCCAGGTGCAATGGAACTAGGTGAATTTGCACAATGGAAAAGTTCTTTAGTTGCCCAATAACTATTTGTTGAGGACTAATCATTAACTAAGTGTGGAAAATTTAGGGGGTGAATAAATAACATCTTTGTTTTCCCACCCAAGCTTGAACTAAGAGAAATAAGAAGCAGGATATAAGCAAATGCAGATCAAAATGCCAGCTTTATTATTTTTAAGCTGAGGGTGAGCATGACTCTTTATATATAGGTAGTCAAGTAATCCTGCCACGTGGACTGGACTCTTCACCTACTCAGTCCAGGCAGTTCTGCAGGTCAGGTCCCTATCCTGAGGCAGAGGGCAGAGGAGAATGCACCCTCCCTGCTGATAGTTGGGACTGACAAGAGAAGCTAGAAGGAGCAGAACCACACGTAAACCGTTCCTTTCCCAAATCCTAACTATTCAACCATTTTTCACCTTTCAACAATTTTCTCTCCAGCCACTCAATAGCACTACCACTACTGCATAGCTACCCACAAAGATCTACAGAATGCGTTCCAGATTGCCCTAAGTTCCTTTGGCCCGATTAAAACTCTTTTTTCCTTATTCATCTGGGTTGGACTAGTAAGCCTTGCTAATCATGTGTTATTAATTCAAATGAATTTCAAAGGTTATCTAAATCTTCCATCATGTAACAAAGAGAAGATTCAAATAGAAGAGTAGAAAAAGCACTTCAAAAAGAAGAAAAATAAATAAGTTGGGGCAAGGTGATCAGCACAGGGGTATGATGTTTTACTTTGGAGCCTGTTGAAGGGACTGTCCTCTGTTATCCATATTTTCCTGTCCATGGCTTCTCCCCTTCTTTGAGTAAAGAATTCATTGTCTTTCTAAAATTTCAAACTCACAAGATGATGATGATGATGATGATGATGATGATGATGATGATGATGGGTTCCTTGGAACTGGCAGCAAAGTTTCTGGATGGTACAGAGTAAGGAAGGGAAAATGATGTAGGACTAGTTTTACTGATATGAAAATTGGGAGGGAAGTGGGCCAGTGAGAGAGAAGAAGCAATACTGGAAGATGGAGGAGCTGATACTGGGCCATCCAAATGGAATGAGCTAGTGCAAGTTGGATTGAAAATGCTTGGATGTCAGGCTAAGGACTGATGATATGTTTAAAGCTTTAAGGATTGAGATCTCCAAAGACTGTATGAAAAGCCAAGGCTGAACATCAGGTGACACTCCCAGTTAAGAATCTAATGCAAACAAGGGGTTAGAGAAATAAAAACCAAATGAAGAGAGCATGGTTCCAATGAAGGTAGTACCAAACAGTTTAGAGCAATTACAACACTGCCAAGTATAAGGAAGACAAGGGAAATGGGAGGAATGTTAGTAGTTAACAGAAAAGCAAAACTTATTAAGAATGTCTTACTACTACTGCTACTACACTAGCTCTTAAGAATACCAATTCTTTTTATGTTTTTGTTAGCTCATTGCAGAATCTCTATCTGTGAAGAATCTTTCAAGTTCCATTAGAACTGCAATAGCAAATGGGTTTGATCTTCCATGTTAATGCCAATCAATTAATAATGGCGTCTTAAATCATGTACTAGGAACTTTTGAGGTCATTGAAGTTCAGAAGTGAAAAATTAGGTATGTTTAGCATGGGCACCTAACTAGCAGTATTCTTGTCAGATATTTGCTGTTCTTACACTTCTCTTTCCTTGAATCATACAAGACTATAGCAAATCAATATCTTCTTGGGTTATAGCATTTTGAGCATTTCTTTTAACCTCCCTGGAACCTTGCACATTTTCTGTTTGTTTGCAGTTCTTCTGGTGAAGAAAACACTCTGGAAGAGGAAAAATCTGTACACTGACAGTGGCAGAACCTGGGAAAGATCTTCCTCTTTAAAGTAGTACAGTTTAAATGTCTGGATCACAGGGGATAGTTGTCTATAATTTGTCACTGAAAATCAAGAGAACAATCTAACCCTTGGTCCTTCTCCTAAGTGACAACCTCTAGGCATATGAATTGACCATTACAGAATTTTACAAATTTCTGAGATCATAGTAGTATTCAAGCAAAACTTCAGAGAGTCCCACTTTCCTTTATTCAGACCACACTGCCCAATAGAGAGTTAAGATTTTGTGATGATTGGCCATTTCATGCCTCTATGACAGGTTTGTACTATGTACTATTCCTTGAAAAATCAAGTAGCATTAAAATTAATATCTCATTTCTCCCACTGAGTATCAAACTTTACTTCTTGCTTTGGAATGCAAGTGGTTTGAGGTTTGTTTGCTTTTTCTTGAATTTAATGATCAGATTTTAAAGCATCATGGCTAAATGCTCCCATGATGCCCTGGGCACATAGATCCCCCATCAGAATTATCAGCACTACTTAGTAATATGTACAAGAATTTAAACCACTTAACATCTTTATTCTAAGAAAACAGGCCTAGTGAGAAGAGTCTGAAAGACCAAAGACAGTAGACTGAATTTTAAAAAGCACCATGACATTCGTTTTATTAAGGACACATTGTGTGTCAGCACTGTTCTAGGCACTGAAAATACAGCTGTGAAAAACACACATATAGTTCCTGCCCTCAAGGAGCTTACATTTTAGTGGAAAGAGACAGTCAAATAATCAGAAGTTATGAAAAACAAAAAAAGGAGAGAAATAGATAACATGTCATTGGAACACTTCATCTGGGTTCCTGCTTTCCTACTTTCGTCTTTGCATACTAACTTAAATTTTTTCAAATTCAAGATTTGTTTGGATTAATGTCATTTTAGCTAGGCTAGCAATATTGAAATTCTCAGAGGAGGGTAAGCTCATATACCATACTTTGGTTCAAGTTTCATAGATTATGGTCTTCCTTCTAACCTAGATGGAAGTGTTGAAGAGTTTTGATGGTCAGGGAAAGACTGGGCATTCTAGTACATAAAATAAGTATTTGTGGAATAGCTAAACAATAGAGAGGGCAAGTGAAATGAAAATCTAAGAGGGGAGCATGGTGAGAAGTGTAAAAGGCCCTTGGCTGGAGAGCACTTGGTGTGCTCAGGAATAGCAAGGTGGCCAGTATGGCTGGAACAGAGTGAGGAATGGAGAGTGCTAGAGTCTGGCGACATTGGGCCCTTTAGGCCATCATAAGGCCTTTAGATTTTACTATGAGAAGCCATTAGAGTTCTGTTGACAGAGGAGAGACTGGTTTGCCTGAGTATCTTTAGCTCATTTGTGAGCAATAAACATAAAGGGCAAAAATGGACGCAGGAAGATTGATTAGGAGGCTATTATGATCATCCTGGCAGAGGCAATGGTGGTCTAGATGAAGCAAGGAACAGCAGAGGTAGGCTGCTGTATGTATCTTAAAGGCCAAACTGACAAATTACAGACAAATTAGTTTGGGAAATGACTTCAAGATTTTTAGCCTGAAAAACTAAAAGATGGAATTACCATCTACCATGAAAAAGAAGACAGGAGAGAGCACAAGAGTCAGGAACTAACATGTTAGATGTGAGGCGTGTATTAGCCATGAGAGAAATACTGAGGGCAGTGGAGTATGTAAGTCTGCATGTGAGGGCTGCGGTAATGACAGACCTCATAGGAGTCATCAGAGTGCAAAGGTGTTTAAAGACACCAGACAGGGTGATATCCCAGGCAACAACTGTAGATAGCAAAAACTTCTACAGTCTTAGCCTAGGATATTCCAGTATTGGGAGACAGAGAGAATGGGAAGATTCAGCAAAGCAGAATGAGAAGAAACAGTCTCAGAAATTGGGATAGACTCTACAGCAAGTGTGACTTGTACCCTGGGGGTGAAAAAAAAAGCATTTCTAGGAGTGATCAATTGTGTCAAATGTTAGCAGGAAAAGATAACGTAAGAGAGTTGGCAATCATATTTGATAATGGGAAGGCAGTTTCTTTTGGGGGGTAGTTTCATTGAGCACTGAAAACAAAGCTATTCTGGAAAGAATGAGAGACAAAGACAAAGATGCTTTTGAGGAGTTTCTCCATAAAGGTAAACACATACATAAAAATAGATACTAGTTAGCAGGGGATGTGGGGTTATCATCATTAGTTTTTCCTTGCTTTTAAGATCGGAAATAAAACCATATTACTTACCATTAGAAAAATCCAGTGGAAGGGGAAACGTGATTCATTTAGAGAGAGGGGATAATTGCAGGAATGAAGTTCCTGCACACAAGTAGAGAGGCTGACTCTAAGAGCAGCAGATGGCAGGGGGTGGAAGGCTGGTGGACCAGTAGGTCTGGTTAAAAAAAAAAAAAAAAGCAGGTGAAAACTGATGAACTTTGTTTTTGCTCGAGTGAAACAGGATTGAGTTAATCACCTAAAGAATGTGGAGGAAGGAGCAGCACTGGAGGTTTGGAGAAAAATAAGTACAGTAGTGGCCTTAGAGAATAGAGTAAGTTGACAGGAAAATGTAGTAGGACTGTCTGGCAACTTTAAGGGCCTGCTTGAGGTTTGTCATGAACTGAAGAAAAGGACAGTTAGCATATTTGTGTATAGCCACTTTCTAGCTTCCTGAGTGCAGCTGCTGAAGAGGCTGAGAGTTGAATTTAAACAGGCTCCAAGGAGGGAAAGATGTAAGGGAGTTGAGAATGTATGCAATTAGCATGGAGTCTCACAGAGACAAAAGACAACCTGAAACTGGTTCCACTGGCACTCCAGCTTCTTGGAGGCTAAGGCAGGAAGATATCAAGTTTAAGACCAGACTGGGCAACTTAGTGAGACCCTGTCTCAGTATAAAAACACCAAGAGTTGGGAGTATCGCTTAGAGGTAGAGTACTTGCCTAGCAGGTGGGAGGCCCTGAGTTCAATCCCCAGTACTGCAAAATAAATACATACATACATACATACATACATACATACATACATACATAAATGTATGTCAACCTGAGAAGGTGAAAGTGTGGTAAAGTTTGATGGAAATATTTTGGAAGTCTTGGTGGTGCCGGAGAACTGTTCAAAGTGGAAGAGGGAATGAGCTAGAATAGGAGGGGTTGTAAGAGGTAGAGATGCTTAAAATCAAGAATTTATTTTTTGTGGCAGGTAAAGATTTGGTAGTTGTAAAGTCTAAGGTAACATCATGGAGGTGGATGGCTGAGGTAGGGTAGATTACTTAAGGTGGGAGTGTTGCGGGTGTAGATCAGTATAGAGCCTAGAATGTGTAAGATGCTGGGTTCAATCCCCAGTACCTAAAAAGGAGGGAGGGACAGAGGGGGGCAGGTGTCATTTAAGTGAGAAAATGAAGACCAGAGAATTGAATAAATTATTTCTATCAATGATTTCTAATATTTTTGCTCTCACATCTCCTAACACTTCTTTTTGAAAAACCGACATACTTCTCACACATATAAATTGACCTCAATGCTTCATCATAAGCTTCCATGATTGCAAAGAATAGAATTTCTGGTATATTATCTATACTGTCATTTTTTAGATAAAACAAAGCATTTAAAACTTACATTAATCAAATATATCCAATAAAATACAAACACTATACCATGCACTTTTAAAAGTACCTACAAATGGAAGTTTAAGATTATTTTCTGCTGAAATTATATTTCATTTTCACTTCCGCTACAAAATAGTATATTGATTAAGCATTATAAATATTGATAATTATTAAAAATAAATAAAACTTATTTGTTAAAACCATGATCTAGATTTGGGGTTTTATGATGCTTTGAAAAACAGGTTTCCAGTATCATTATTTTGAATGTTCCCAGAAGCATTCAAAAGTAGAGGCAGGTGGGGCTGGGGATGTAGCTAAGTGGCACAGCACTTACCTAGTATGTGTGAGGTCCAGGATTTAATTCCCAGCACCACATACACACAAAAAAAGTGGAGGCAGGTGCTGGGGGTACAGCTCAGTGGTAGAGCTCATGCTTAGCATGCATGAATGCATGAGGCCCTGGGTTCAACCCTCAGCAGCCCCCAGTATACCCTCGGGCAACAAAATGGGTTGCTCTGTAATCTAACATGGTGTTCAAGACTATAATGAAGCAATGAGAATACAAAGCTGTCTTTCTTTTAAAATTTATAGTACTTTAAGTTTGGAAAACTTGAGGCAACACATCACAGTAAGATGGTCCTTTTTAAAAAAAAAAAATTTGCCCTTTTTTTAATTGGTAAAATGAGGATGATTACAAAAAAAAGGAAATTCTCTTTTTGTACATCATCCTCATGAGTTGATTATTTTCTTCAGAATAAATACTATTTTCAAAATGATTTTAACAAACAAATGTGTATAGATAGGAAGCCTGTAACCTCTCAGTACATAGACATCAGTAAATCAAATATTGCTTTAACTTAAAGTTTCAGAAATAATTATCTTATTCTTTGTATCTATTGATCTTCCTGAACATTCCAACTACTTAGAGGTAAAACTAACCAAAGTACAAATTTTCCACTCTCTGACTAACCTGTGCTAGAAATGGCAAATTTGGAACTCTGTCAAGTGAGTGTGTCTGAAATTATAATAGTTGGGCAATCAGCTACTCTTTGTGCTTCATACACAATTCAGGTTTTAGTTCTATTTAGGATACATGGTATTTCCCTACCTTTTCAGAGAATTTGTTGACTGTGACATTGGCTTAGCAAATCTGACTTTCCAGTAAATGCATTTTACAGAAACAAATTGTATTAATTATTCTAAAGTGACAATGAGAATCTCTAAGGAAAACATTTTAGTTGATCTTTAAAGACCAGGGAACATCATGACATTTAATTGTAATGAACCTCAGAGCTCACTGGGAACACAAGACTGTTGCCTAGTGGTCACTTCTCAGCATCTATTTGGCCCATATGGTAATAATAAAATGTGGCTTGACTTAAGATCCTCATTACCGTGTGCTTTTGTAGTCCATGTTTTCCCAGAAATGGGCACAAAATTAACAGTGGTCCTTTCTGGAGTTTCTGTGATCAGATATGAAGGCTACAGTCATCTATGTATGTCTATGAAATCTATGCCACTTCTACCAATCAAGAAGCTGAACAAGTCAAATTATTTTCAAAGTCGAGGTAGTAGTACACACAGTTCTTAAACAGAACTGTCATTTTTCACATCAAATTTGTTTAGGAAGTCTTTAAACATGTACACTTCCTTTAAACATATAGACCCAATTGAGTATCACTGTCTAACAAAGAGAAAAAGATATAGGACCCTATCCCTAACTAACACCTTTAAATAATAGCACAAATGACATCGAGACCACAGTACTGGGGATATAGGAAAATGAGGAGTTGGCTGTACAGTATGATAACCCAATGTATTTGAACATGAGTGATACAGTATTCAAGGACCTGTACTTGAATAGGATCCTACTTCCTCAGAATTTATTATTTGCAGTGCTGGGGCTCAAACCTCAGAATTTTAATAGACATGGCAATGTTTCTGAGAACCTCTAACATGTCTGAAGCATCTGAATCCCCAAGAGGAGGGATCTAATATGCAAAATATCCCAGCTTTCTTGGGCAGATCAGGACTCCCAGATTCATGGAATGCTATGGGAAACTCTGTTTTGGAGCATATCTCACCCCAAGTCAGAGGATGTTCCCTAGTTCCCACAGGTACACTCCTCCAATTCTACATGACATGCTTTTACAAATTAGTTCTTTCACATTCTACTTAAATTATCTTTGAATTGTCATATCACTGTCAAAAGTCAGGATGAAGCAGGTCAATGTGGGAAAATATATCAAGAAAACAAATGACACCCAGTTTACATCTAGGGATTATTTGCAAATGATTGTGTATGGCAAATTCTCTTTCATAGCATAAAATTTCCTTCTCTTGTCCCATTGGTAGGACAGACCTCAGTGGAGCATCATAAATAAAACAAAGATGCAAGTAAAACAAAACAGTAAATCACCTAGCTTAATTCTAGATGTACACTAGTATGAAAAATCTACATTTAGCTACTACTGCAATTCACTGGATTAGCCACTTGTTGAGATACTTAAGCAGGTACTGCAAACTCATGCGTACCTAACCCCTCCCCACTTTTTTTTTTTTGTAACAAAACCTTAGTTCTAAACCCATGCTTGCTAAAAAGATAGAATCTTGTTTTGAAACCTTCAAATGACATGAAAGTGACATTAAAAGTTTTTAATCCTTCAATTCCAGTTAATTAGGCATTGAATCTACTACTGAAAAGAGAATTTTAATTAAAGATGAATTTCAATACAATGAGACTTAGAAAGAAAATACTTAGATCAATTTTTTCCCTCTCTCTTAACTAGCCATGGGAAAGTTTCCTTATTTTTCATTGTGCTGTTAGAATACTGAATTGTCAATTTTCATTACACTGCACCTTTAAATTTAGTCAGAATTGTTTCAAGGTAACATTAATGTATAAGATACTCTGTGCAATACACAAATAAACTAAAGCCAGAACTTTTACAAGTTTTTGTTGTCAAAACTGAAGATCTCTTCTGTCATTATTTTGCTATAGTGCTTCATAATTACTTTTCTTAATCTATGAAAATTTACTTTTTTTCAAATTTATGGGAAATAAATCTCTGTAACTAAAATGCCAAATGTGTTCTTAAGGTCCTAGAAGAAAATTCGCAATATTTGGAGTCATTGTCAAGCCTCAGGCACAAAACAAAGCAATAAAACCCATCTTAAAGTCTTGAAAGTGCTATGTACTACAACTTTACATTTTTGGTAAAGCAAGTTCTTCTCTTGTAAGCAAAATCATTACTTTTCATTAAGAATATGATTCTACATTACTAATTGAAGACCTGAACACCTGGAGAGAAAACCAGCCAATTGTTCTAGCACTTAGGTTTTTAGTAGTAAGTTTCTAAGATGAGTGTAGTATATAAAGGTCTCTGGTCAAAGTAATTAGACCTCATTGTTCAAAATAAGTATCCTGCTAAACACTGCTCTCTGAACACAGTCAAGAACAGGGGAGATAAACATCCACATATTGAAAAGCCCAAAGTCATACATCGAAGCTCAAGCACCAGATCCTCTCTCTTATAATCTGTTTATTCTTAAGCTAGTTGTAATTTGACCCAATGTTTTCCTAATGCACAGTAAACTAGAAGAGGGATACAAACGAGGCAGGCAGTTTTAGAAGAATGAAAAATATTAAAAGCAGCCAAATTCATTTTGCCTATGGCAAGTAGAGACAAAGGTCCTCCATATTAGAGAAAGATTTCATGATATTATTGTAGAATAACATGGTGCTGAGTCACAAGAATCAGACATCAAATATTTGTTTACGCCCTACTGTATGCCAAAAAGGATTTAAGAACCTATTTATAAGAAGGCAGGACAACTTTTATCCGACATGCTTCAATTCTGAAAGATACTTCAGTGCTTATAGATGCACAGTCCAAAATATATATTTAAGATCTCATTCCTTCAGTGTTTATGGCAGATATAGGCATGTTGTTCAATTAATTTGTAAGGAAACTGGAAATTCTGCTTTTATGATTAAGACTGCCAAATCAAGAATCCACTAGTAAGTGGGTAACTGAGGAAGTTATCTGGATAACTCTCAGGATTTTTTTCAGGTCTGGAATGCTGGGCCCAAAAGTGGTGGTATGAGAAGGCTACCCAGGAAATCTCTCTGAACTCTCAAACACAGAGGCATTGGAAGAGCTACTTTTTCATTCTTAGATCAAAAAAACAGATAATTCCTGTGGGGTCAGGATAATATCAACCACTGTAATTGGTAATGCTGATCAATACCTATAGGGTTTACAGAAACCTCAATTAAGAGGCAACATCCACGTGCATGTAGATATTCCTTTACCCAAATACTAATATTGTTGCTTTATACTGATAGTCAAGAAATTGCAGTGATTAGCCTTCTGTTGCTTTTATAGTGTTTTCCAGATAGGATGGTAAGACAATATTCAAGAAATTCTCTTTAAAATTTTTGGTAACCAAAGTGTCTATGCCTTTTACTCTCACCTAATATCACTTACCAATTAAACTATGAAAGGCAGACTTTGGACTCGGTTTTCACAGGCAATACTACATAGCTAGAATTTAACAGCACTGCATGGTTTTCATTATATTTAAGGAAATTTTCTATTCACAGAAAGTGATGCTAATTTTCCACTTAAGAGTGGTGTGCTCCCTTTTTGAAATAAAATTACATCCAAAAGTGAACCAATTTAAAAATTTTAGTGTTTTTAAATGTAAAATTAAAATGGTATGTGGAGATGGCCAAATTTAATGAGATCTTTGTATAGTGCCTAAAGTTTAGAAAATTCTGCTTCAAGTAGTATGTTTGTGATCAGAACTCTTTCTTCAGATTAATACTGGCACATTAATAATAGCCTTTTTAGGATGACCATATATATATTAAAATCACTAATTTTCCAGCTGAAAAAACTGCAGGCCAAAGAGGACAGAGTCTTAACTAAGCTCATGGATAAGATCTCTGGAATGCTGGTTTAGAGCACTTCCCTCACTTTGAAATAGGAAATAAAGAAGCTGTGGTTTTTCTAACACATAGAGTTTAAGAAATCAGAGTAAAGGTAATTCCATAATAACATACCTTACTTAAGATATATCTTTAACTACATTGAAGTCTAAAGGCATGGATCAGAAAGTTGAGAACTGTCTAGCTTATTTCTACCAACTCCTACTCTCCATTCCATGTAGGGATAAGGACAGGGCCCTCAGAAGCCACCTACTGGGCATATAAGGACAACTAGGGAGATGCAATGTTTTAGGCTTACTTGTAGGGATTTTGAAATTTCATTTTTTGTTTCTCTTTTCTCATACTTACATCCTGGCAATAGAATTGAGTTATCAGCTCATTAGAAGTTATAACCAACACTTCCAGCTTACCCATGGTTCCCACTGGTGTTCCTTGACCACTTTCCTACTTTTCTAAGTGGTACTTCACACACACCTTCAATTCCTAGACTTCCAACATCCCTTTTCCCCTCAGCTCTTTACCATGAAAGAGGAAGGTATGAGAAGTGTACAATCTCATTTTTTCAATACCAAATTCAGCAACCTATCTGCATTTAACCACCATGCACTCCAGATTCTAAGCACCTTTAGCATACATTTTTGTCTTTGCTTATCCCCATTACCAAAGACAATGCCTTGCAAATAGGTGCAAAACAACCATTTGAATAAGTGAATAAAAATGTCACTGCAACCTTTTACATCAAAACTTAAGCTGTCTATACAGTAATGGCCCTCGCTACTTTATCCCCTCCTGCTCACTACCTTCTCCAAGCAGGCCTTCATCCCCAGAACACTTTATTAAACTCAACAATTTAATGGTTAATTCTCAGTGCTTATCTTACTTGAGTGAGTTCATGAATCCCTTCCTGAAACACTTCTCTGTTTCTGATGTACCATTCTCTGGTTTATCTCACTGGGACCTCTCAGAAGGCTCCGTTGCAGGTTCCTTTCTAATTCAAATGCTGGAGCATCCTAGGGCCAACTCTTCCCTCTTCTGGATCTAACAGCATTGCTGCTCAAAATCTGGATTCCTAAACAGCAGCATCAGTGTCTCTGAGGAGCTTGTTGGAAATGCAGAATCTCAGGCCTCACACCAGACCTATTGAATAGGAATCTGCATTTTAACATATTGAGGCAATACATGCATAAAAAAATTTGAGTAGCACTATCAGTCACATGACTTCAAACTCCATTCATAGACAAACTCCCCAAATGATAATCTCCTGTCCCCTCCCTCACCTTGTCATTTACAGGACTTCATGCTGGATTCCCCTAGAAATCCAAAAGGCATCTGAACCCTAAGTACAAAACAGAAACCTTAACAGTTTCCCTTGAGCCAAAAACCCAAGAGTCACCCTAGTAATCTCTTTGCTTTCCCATTCCTGGACCAAAGTCCTGTTGGCTGTGCCTATAAAACATAGACACCATTTCTGTTGCTAACCACCGTGGCCTAAGCCACCAATATTTTTGGTGTAAAGACATGAGTCTCCTAAATTCCCCTATATGCCACCTACAACAAATTCTGTAGTGTCTAGTGATCTTAAAATATAAATCAGATCAAGGCTTGCCAAATTTTCCTGCATTTTCTAGCCCCTTTCACACTATTCTGTCGCTCTGCTTTGATCAAATCAATAAGCTTGCTTTAATACTCCCTGTCTCACTTCCTTATTTCTGTTCTTAGCTCTGGTTACTTCCTTAAAAACCTTTCATCACAATTAATACTTGCCACCCCCTTTCCTTTTCCATACATTTACTCTGCTTTACTTTCATTTTAACACTTAAAACAGTTCCTGACATTAACTACATCTGACTCTTCCACTAGAACATAGCATCCATGAACAAGGGCTTTTTCTTCTTTTTATATCACAACTGTGTAAAACAGTTCCTGGTACACATAAAAAAGCGCTCAAATACCTAGTACTCAGGTATTGGTGGTGAAACTGTTGGGGACAGGATAAACTCTCAGACTTGCATAAATCTGGATGTTGAGAATTCACCAACAGTTTTCATCAATATGCTGAAATTTTCAAAATGGGGCATTGGTTCCCAAACTTTCCTGGACATTAGAATGCTGATCTTTCAAAAATTCTAATGCTTAAGCCACATTCCAAATGCAACCTCAGCAATTTAGATCACAATTACTAGGGTTGGAACACAGGTATCCATATTTTTTGAAGTTTCTGAGGTAATTTCATGTGAGATAACTTTGGATACCACTGGTATAAAGTCACTATGAATTCTTGACTACTTAATAAAAATAATCCCAAACATGTTAAGCAAACTTAAGACTTTTCCCAAACATTAGATCTTAAAGAGATCACATCTTCCAGTATTTTCCAGGTTTCTATTAAAGTCTAATCCAAACTTGGGCATTTTTATTTGGAAGCTTTTTTTGTTAATTGTTTTGTTTTTTCCCACTTATCTGCTGAGGCAAATTTATGTATGAAAAAAATGATTTTTTTTTTTTTTTTGGTGGTTCTGGGAATTGAACCCAACTGAACTCAATGCATGTTAGGCAAGCACTCTACCACTGAGGCACATCCCTAGTCCTTGAAGTGGTGACTTCTACATAAATCACATCTGAAAGCTTTTGGGATATTTTCTTATACTGGCATTTAAAATAGTTCCACTCTGGTAATGAGGCCATAAAAATGCTGTCTTCTCAAGATAGTAAAGGGTTTCTTTACAACTTGACAAAATTACAATAAAAAAATTCTTAATAATACTAATATTTCTTGCTTAGGAAGTAAAATAATCAACTAGCTCTAGTCATCAATTAAAATATCCTTAGTACAGAACCTAATCAAACATAGTACATGTGCATATCTCTAAGCTCACCTTTAAACTCTGTTCATACCTCAGAATGGAGAAAATTAATGAAAGAGAAAAATAAGTCATTTCATTATTTAAATCCTTCACTACTATAGATTTCAAAAGAACCTTGAAGATATTTAAACTAACTCATTTTACAAGTGAATGACCTGACATTCAGATGAGGTGAGATGACATGCCTAAAAGTCACACAGGAGAATTAGAAGAGAAAAAAATCACTTTTTTTTTTTCCAAACAAGCAGACAGGATTTTTCACATGTTAATCAAAAAGAATCAAGATCATCAGATTGGGAAAAAATGAGGAATAAAAAGTTTGTTACACAGATTCAAACAACTAACCTGCCCCCCACAATCCAAAAACTGCTCCAAACATATGGACATATATCCATCAAGATGCTTACCCTTAAAATACTAGAATCTTGGAAAATCCAATTTATAAATACATTATTAATTGCATTGTTATAATGAAATTAGTTCAATAAACATGAAAACATCAAACAGCACCAATACCAGAAAGTTAAGAAGGTAAATACACTATTATTTAAAATAATGTATAATCACTAACTGGGACAGAAATGAACTACAGGCCCTAGTCCAACTATTTAAAACAACTGTTTGACAGAATGGCAATATTTAATGACTGGTAGGTGCCCTTTTCCCACTGATAGGTCTGTGGCTAAGCATTCCAGTAGTGGGTCACATAGAAAATATTAATTATAATGCATTTTTTAAATTGTTCAACCTTGAACCATGATACTCCATTAACCCAAATTTTGCCACTATAAGCCGACGGCAGCATTTTTGGTACCCTGACTTCTCTTACCTGTCCCAATAAAAACAAACAAAACATAAAACTCCCTTATTAAACACTAAGTTAAATGTATCTATTTTGAAGCAGCAGCAAGGCATTTACAAATGGGCTACTGACAGTGTATCAAAATGCTACTAAGGAAAATACAGCAGCAAATACTCTAATAAGAGCACATTATTCCACATGGAATCCCAAAATATTCTTATCTCTAGTTCCTTACATTTCTGGAAGACTAGAGATTAACAAGTGTATGTATAAATGAGGCTAGGGAAAAAGAAGCTCTAAATGGGATAGTGTTCACATTTTAAATTACCCAAGATAAT
The DNA here is from genome assembly GCA_020662805.1 of Glaucomys volans. Classification (NCBI taxonomy): domain Eukaryota; kingdom Metazoa; phylum Chordata; class Mammalia; order Rodentia; family Sciuridae; genus Glaucomys; species Glaucomys volans. The sequence continues at coordinate 96,108 of JAJEJO010004421.1, forward strand.
TTGATGCTTACAGAGAAATCCAACTATATCTAAAAATTTTGAGCACACCAAACTAAAATGGAGCAAAACTTTTGTGTTTACCCAAAAAAGTAGCATTGGAGTTTTAAGTGAAAATGAAATAGTCATGGTCTGTGAAGTTTTTATAATGCTCACACCACTCTCTCCCTGTTCCCTGCTCCTTATCAGGTGATCTGAAGACTACCTGGTTTAAAATATTTGGTAATTCAGTGCAGAAAATTAAGGTCACAGACAAAGTACAACAACTTTTAATACACCATTAATACTAATGATTAAAAATTATTGCATAGTCTTATGCATTTACCCTAAAACATTTTCTGAAAGTAAACGAATTATATAAAAGACAAATAACCCTTTAAAATATGGATGGCCTTTACTACCTCGATCTTCTCTCCTTTTTTGTCTTTTCAGTACTTTTGTCCATTGTTTTCTCATTATCTCCCCTGCACTTTGGGCAATACCATTTCCCCTTTGGTTTATAGGTAAGTGAAACACATGAAAAGTGAAACCACTCAATTGGACACTGTTCATTGTCACATCCTATCATTTCCCCATAAGACACTTGGTTACATAAACAGTATGTAGGTTCATTGGGATCTATTGCAAACTCAACAGGTGAGGCTTCCCTTTCCTGCTTGGCCTTAGAGCGTTTCTTTTTCTTGGCTGACTTGGACTTCTTTTCTTTAGGTGGCTGATCATCACAGTCTTCAATCCCATTTGTCATATGACATAAATCACGGCTTTCACTGGTTCTCTGCCTGCGGGGTCTTCTCGAAGACCTTTCTGGCTGGCTAGAATCCATTTTCGCTTTATCTGAGGCTCGTTCACTTTCAGCAGGATCTTGGAGACATTGTGAATGTAACTCCATTTGTCTTGCCCGATTTTCCACCAATTCGAGCATTTGTGTGACAATCTGAATTTTTTCATCTCCTAATTCCTGACTATTGATTAATGCTCTCTGGAGATGCTGCTGTAGGCGTTTTTTCTGGTTTGAATCATCTTCTTTCTTATATTTTTCATACACATCATCAATTTCCTTTAATGTTTCTAAAAAGGGAAAAGAAAAAGAACATTAGTGTATACTAGCACATATAAAACTTGAAAATTAGAATTTAAAGCATGAAATCACATTCCTCTATAGTACGTACAAGTTAAAAGCATTATTCCCCATAAAAGACTTTGTTATCCAATGTGAAAATATACTTATAAGAAAACTAATAAGAACATAAAAATTTAATACTATTAATCTACATTTAAAAGGATAAGAGATATGTCTCTAGTAATCAAAAATATTTTAAATAAACAGGAATACTGTATGCCACTTTAGAATCTACGTAGTACCTTACTGCCTACATTTCATCTGAACTTCAAAACAATCCTATATAAAAATTTACTGGATCTAGCCATAAAACTTGAAGAAGAAGTTCCAGGACTAGGCTACAGATTATAGCCCAATTTACAAGATTTATAATTCAACAATGACCTGCTACATGACTCCAGAAAGACAGGACACCTTCATTTTCATATCATACCCTTGGACAGTCTTAGAGAAAACATTAGAAACTTTTAGACTTCCATCATCTTTGTTTTAGTGGCTGTTTAATTGTAGCATCACATGAAAAATTCTGCAAATCAAAACTATTCCAGAGTAGGTTCATTGTTTTTGGCATCAACTGACCAAGCCACAACAAAATTACAGTAAGTCAGCACTAGATCACTCTGCCTTTGTAGATAACTCAGCAGTTGGTTCTAAGCTTTTAGAACTGCTGATTTAGTTGTATAGCAAGTGGGACACTTATTTAAATCAAATAAAATGGCTGAGTCACTAGAAGGTATGCAAAAATCTTTATGGTTTTGGAGGTCATCAAAAATTTACTTAGACTAGTTTTATTCAAATCTGTTCAATTTCTTATGCTAACAAAAAGATATAATTGCTATCTGAAAGAGTTCTATCCTACCAGAGGTGGAGAAATAAACATTAACTTATTATACCACAATTTTATAATCCAATATTGTTACCACTACATACCATACCATTGTTTTATATTCCAATATTAATCTAAAGAACAGAAACAGTAAACAAATAAATACACTGGAACTGTCTATAAGTAAGGTTGACACAAAGCACATATTCAACACAAGTCTTATGAATTAGCTTCTCCCTGAAAACTACAGCTAGTAATACTTGATGGACAAATGTTCAACCCAGGACACCTGACAAAGTGTTACCACAGTTGAGGGTACTCATTCCTGCATACCATATTTTTCAACACAGTTCATAACTAATTCATTTGCTCAGCTAGGCATGTAAGTAGATTTCCTAAGAACCCATTTCCCTACAGGAAAAATTAGGAGATTTTTTTTCTGTCAGACACAAAAAATTTTTGAGGATTAAAAAAAAGGTAAGCCTCATTTTAAATATTCTGTATCTAATAATTAGGAGTTAGAAGCTAATTACATATCACACTTGCACAATGATACTGTACATGAGAAAAAAAATTCACATTCTAAAGACCTCTTATGTAGTGAGAAAAAAAGGAAATTAACATTTACTTAGCTCCTTGTGTGGTAAATATTTTATTTAATCTCCACAGCAAACCTATGAGGAAGTCATCACTTCTACAATAAATAAAATTCAAGAGGCAAGAACTCCAGACTTTGAACTCTGCCAGATCTGTAAGTCTGACACAATAATTTAAGGACTTTCTACAGGCTGTATTAAAGGCACTTGAAATTAAATATTAAATTTTAGTTAAAAGGTTTTTATTTATGAAATTATGAATAAGAAAACTGGAACAAAAATAAAGGTTCTCTAATAATCAGACTCTATAATAAATACTTCATTCAATTGTGAAAATGTTTTCCTGTTTCTCTATTTGATGGGGCCTTTGGTAATTTTTGACAGTGTCTCAAATAGGTGGGGGAGAAATTTTAGAAGTTGCCTATAATTTACATAACTAAAAATTGCTATATTATGTCATAAACCAGAAAATACTTAAGAACTAGTGAAAAAAAAATTTTTTAAATCAAATCTGAACCAAGAACATTTGCCAAAGTATATAAATAAGCACAAAAACTTCAATTGAAAGTTCTGCAACCGATGCATAGAGTAAAAACTATATCGCTTTTTAAATTAATCTTGAAATTAATCAAAATCTGAGGATTTTTATTCACCTCCCAATTTGTAAGCCCTACATTACTTATGTTATCAGAGCAACTTATGACAATCACATGATCAGAGCTCCCTGTCAACACATTTAAACAGTGTCCTCCCCTACCGAAATTAGCATAACTTTTGTGAAGGGGTAAATATGTGCCTTTAAAGAAATGTAAAATCATACAAGCTTTACAAACATCAGCACTACTATCTGAAAAACTAAAAATGTTCAATTGCTTTTGTGTTTTGGTTTTTGGGTTTTTTTTAGTGTACTGGGATTGAGCCCAAGGGTGCCCCATCCCAACCCTTTATATTTTTAAGAAAAATTTTTAAAAGAAATACAATTTATTTTTATCTTTAATTTTTTTAAAATTTTTGATACTGGGGATTAAATTGAGGGGCCCTCTACCAGTGAGCTACATCTCCAGCCTTTTTTTATTTCAAGACTGGGTCTAAATTGCTTAGGGCCTCACTAAGTTTCTGAGGTTAGTCTTGAACTTACAATCCTCCTACCTCAGCCTCCCAAGTCTCTGAGATTATAGGACTGCACCACCGCACCCATTAAATTCTTAATATACATGTCTCATTTTTAGGTTACCATTCACGTAACTGTAGAAAACAGTATGGGACCACTCTGATTTAAAAAAAAAAAAAGTTTATATAGTCCAAAAACAAAGACAAGCTCCTGAAATAGCCAGCATTGGAAAAAATATTCTTGATCTAATCAAGTGAACATGTTAAGTTTGTAAATTTTAATTTATCTATAAAATGACTTTTCCTTAAGTTCTGGGCCTAGTGCAGTAACAGGCATACAGTAAGCAATCAGTATTCTCTCCAACAGAGATTAGTCCTACCAATCACACAGATTCAGAAGACAAATTTATAGACTGAGACACTTAAATGCTCCAACATGCTACAGGCCAAAAAATGTCACCACAGAGGTGGATTCCTTAAGGCACAGGATTACTGAAGAAGTGTCGAGAAAAACAGAATGGGTTCCCGAAGTTATCTTTAAGGTCCATATGGCTATTTCCACATTAGATCTGTATGCTCCTTTTTTCAGGATTACTAAGTACAAAACGTCGACCCATTTAAATGTCTCCCCTCCTAGTGGCAGGCCAAGGGCTGTTGATACACGACACCATCTGTAAGAAAGGTCGATTCCCTGCGCTAATTTCTTGGACCATAAACGATGGTTTTCGCTTCATCACTCAAAACTTGGCAGAGGAGGAACCCAGAGGTGAAGGGACGCCAAGGCGGTTGCCCAGCCAACCAACCCACTTCCTTCAGGGGCCCGGAAGTGACACCTGGCCCGGAACCTACGCGGAGTCAGGGTCAGCGATGATCCCAGCAGCAGTGTCCGTCTTGATTCGTTGGGTGGGAAAAAGAAAATCGAAACATCACAACAAACACGTCGCCAGCCCTGCTGACTCTATCTGTTAGAGCCCAACTAATGCCCCGCACGACCCGACTCCCTCCTAAGCAGCCAGCATTTTCCGTCCCTCTAGCCACCAGCCATGTTCGAGGACAGCGGGAGCGCGCGCGTCCGCGCCCCTCCCAGCTCCTACGTCATGCCCACAGGCCCCGCCCCCAGGTTGGGGGCCCTCCCCGCCACACACACACCCCTCTCCACCTTTCCCTGCGGGGACCCTTCCTCTTTAACCATTTGTCAGAAAGAGAGGGGAGAAGGCTACGGCCTCGAGTGGCCCGGAACTTTCCCCCGGGCGGGAGGGGAGAACTGAGTGCTCTACTCCAGAGCCCCGCCGCGAGCCGGAGCGCGGAGGGAGGGACCTCTCCGAGTCCGCCTTCGTCGCCCTCTCTCGCCCCCTCCCCCCGCACGTTCCAATGCATCTGCTCTCAGGGGGTGGGGGCCGTAGGGGTAGGGGAAAGCCAGGCCCGGCTGACCAGCGGGAGCCCGGCCCGGGCTGGCCGCTCACTGCCCACGTCCCCTCCCGGCGGCCCCTCAGTCGCCGGAGTGGGAGGGTGTGCGGCACCGGGCCGGCAAGCGCCGGAACAAATGCTTGCTTAAAATGGCTGATTCCCCTCCACAGCAGCTGCAGCCGCTGGGTCTGCAGCGGGGGCTGACGAGCGGCCCCCACCCCCACCCGAGACCCCACAGAAGTCCTCGCCGACCGCAGCGGGAAAAGGGAGGGCCACGAACCCCGTCTCCAGTCCCTTCTCCCCGTCCCACACAGCAGACCCCCTCTGTGCACTCGGGAGGACTGTCACGGTGGAGAAAGTGGCACTTCCCCGGGCAGGCTCCGGGCCACCGTGCCTGAGGCCGGAGGACCGGGTGGGGGTGGACCCGCGCAGGCAGCCCGCGGCCCCCTACCTTGATATTTGTTGTCCAGCTCTCGCAGCACAGACACGTTCCTCTGCATGTCGTGGGGCAGTGACTCCACACACTCGAGGTAGTCCTGCACGTAGCAGGTGAGAAGCCGGCTCCGCTCTCCGGTCAGGAGCGCGGCCGACGAGTACAGTTGCTGCTGCTGCTGCCCTAACATCCTGCCGCCGCTGCTGCTGCTCCTCGCCGCCGCCGCCGCCGCCGCCTCCGCATCCAGCAGCCACACATGCAACAGCCACGGTCGCCGCGGCTCCTTCGCTCCGCAGCCCGGCGCCGCGGGGACACCGGCAGCCGCTCGAGAGGGCACAGCCGAGTCCCCCGATCTCCACTCCCCCCAAAAGAAGCCCTCACTCCCCGCCCCCGCGGTAACAAGCCCAGGGGCGGGGCGAGATCAGGGCTCCCTCCTTCCCCCCTCCCTTTCCAGGTCTAGAGCAGCGGGGATCCCCCCCAGCCGAGCTGGCGCCGGGATTCCGGGCGTTGACACTTCCTGCCCCCTCCGGAGTCCCCAGATGCTACCAATGCCGTCCAGTAGCTCGGATCCCCATGACAAGCCCCTCGCTGCCCGCTCTACTCCCAATCACCCTCCGTGCCTGTCGGAGAGTCTCTCACTGGACTGCCCCCGCCCCTCCGCCTGTGGCCGCATCTGCGCCTGCGCAGGACTCACTCCTAATAAGGCTGGGGGCCCGCCCCTACCGCCCTACCGAAGGGTTCGCATTCTCCCGCCTTCCCTCCGCCACCCGGGCGATTGGTCTGTCATCTCTCGGCTGGGGGGGAGGGTGCGGAGGGCGGCCAAACGGCAGGCTGCGCCCCGCCCCCCTTTAAAGGGGAAGCACGGCCGATCCCGCCTCTTCGCCCAGTGTCTGAATGGGACCTGAGAGGGAAGGTGGTCAGTTTCTGTTTTTGTCCTTCCCACGCGGAGGCGGAACCTTGGGCCAGCTCACTCTGTCCGGTATTACCGATTTTCTTTCCCATTAAGCGGATCAAGCGCGGCCCCTCACGAACCTTAAAAGGAGAGCAGCGGGCGGCCACTTTTCGCTACAACCCGGAGTGAGGCCTGCGGAAACTACTCGACCCAGCGTGCAGCGGGGCGCAGCTCCCGGCATGCGCGGCGGCGAGTTCCCGCCGAGCCACCGCTCGCGCGGCCGCCGCCTCAGCTCTCCGCGGGGCTCCGTCCCTCCTCCCGACGCCGCCTTCGGGCTCACAGAGCACTGGGGGGCCTGATCGGGAGGTAGGCGGCGCTCCCTCCGGCCCCCTGTGATTTGTCTTTCATACGCCCGGCTTTTACATTCGCTGCGGGCCTCGGCGTGCTCCCGCCTTCCCGGTTCCGTGCTGGCTTACGGGTTTGTCCACTTGTCCCCTTCTCGAGAGTCTCTGGTTTGGGGAGAAGGGATGCAGGAGTGCGTGTGTCCCGCACACGTGTTTGTCCAACACTACCCTTTAAAAAACTCTCTTCAGGGGCTGGAACGTTTAGGCATTAAACGTCGACGAGGGCTTACTGTCGAGTGAGGGGCACACCCCCGCTCTTGCGAGTCTCATTCTTACCCCGGGACTAACAATCGGAGGGGGCTGAGCGGGTACCGGGGAGGGGAATAAATACCTCACCAGCGATCAGACCCGTGGCCTTTCTTATCTGTGTGAGCGACTGTCAGGGCTTAATTTCTGTGACGTGTAAATGAAACTCCCGGCTGATAACAATTACGGACAGACTAAGTACATATAATGAGTGTTTTTGAAAGAAAGGGGTTTAAATAGAACGCATTACAAGGAGAATTTTAATGGCATGCCTATGTAAACAAGCCACATTGTGAGCAGGATCTTTGAGTTAAAAAGAAAATGTGAGTGGTGAGGGGCGATAATTTTGCATTTTTTAAAAATGTTCAGTTTGCAGCGGTGATGCACCGGTAGAGTAGCCATTGACGTGCAGAGAAATCCAGAGGAAATTTCTTAAATTTCAGGCTAAAATAAAGCACTCCAGGGAAATCGATGTCTTGAACAACAGCAGTATTGCAAAGGACAGGTTTTGACCACTTGAATCAAGCCAGGCAGCCCAGCATACTGAAAACGGTTTGGAGATCGTTTTGTTGTCATTCTTCAAGTACTTCTGATTAAGCAGTTTAGCCTTGTCAAAAACAACAACAACAAAAGTCACCGTTAAGGACTAAATGTTACTGGTTTTTAAGCAAACCCTGTTTTTCTTTTCCTCACAAATTCGCATTAGCTAGTCTTTATTTTAGGACTGAAAGATGCCTTGTTATTTATTGATTGAGTTTAGACACTGAATGCACCTATTAATTTTATTCTACTTGATAAGTGATCTGCAGGCAGATATGACACTTAGAAACTATAAGTGAGAGAAGGCAGTGATGCAGAATGTCTAGAGTACTCCCTCCAGGAACACAATGCAAGATAAAACAAAGGAAGGATCAGTGTGGGATAGGAGACCTTTTATAACATTATTTTCACCTTTCATAATCCTGTGGAACAGTCTGAAAGATGCAACATAAGAAAAAAAATCCAAATAATGGCATTTCAGCTGGCACTGGTGTAAATCTATAAAGCAGCCCAATGTGATAATATGTGTGAATTATATCATACATATCTTGCTGTTATTTATTTATATAGGCTAATGTAGGCTTATTCTTGCCATGCTTTTATACACACACACACATACATTTTTTGTCCATGCTTCTGAAATCAGCCTGTGGGAGGAGCACTCACATGGGGGGGAAGAAACTCAAGCTATACTCCTTATCTTGGTTACTTAACAATGTCCTTTTCTTCTCAATAATCACTTAGTTGGAAATTGGGGCCTCTTCATATTGGGCTAACTAATTATCCTAAATACAAAATTGTAAATTCCCAATTCTCTGCAACATAGAAGTTAATTGATGATATGTCAACCTGTGACTAAACAAAAAGCACTTTATTTGTTATTCAATACATTTTCTATTCTTGAAGCAAAACTGAGATAATCGGATGCCCCCAAATTAGTGTCTGGGATTACCTTTAATTTCTAAATCAGTTACTTGCAGAGGTCCCAAATCTATCCCTTATATCCCTCATTTATATGATATGAGAGAAAGAACAACAACTTCAGACCAATTAAAAACAAACTAGTAAATAGTTCTGAAACATTCCTAAGAATACCTCCTGAGAAAATTGGGTTTCTGCTGGTTGGGCCAATTAAATTTGAAATTCTTTTCTTTCTTCTACTGTTTAATATTTTAAAGTTTTCATGATAGAAATTCTCAACCACAAACATATACCATTCACCTAACATTAACATTATCTACATATGGCTATATTATTTAATCTATAACCCTTCACTTTCCTTAAACCTTACTGGATGGTTATAATTTTACCTCTAAATACTTTACATGTGAACAGATAAAATACAACAATTTTTTAAACATATGATGTCTTTACCCTACACCCATAATTTTCTTCCTGCCATTTAATATCCAGACAATTCAAATTGTCAAATTTCACTATTGTTTAATACAGCCCAGACAAGTCCAACACATTTCATTTGGTTAGTGAGGTTTTTTGTCTAAACCAGCAAGAGGCAATTAATGCCCTGTTTAATTCAGTGAAGCATTAGCAATGTTTTTCTACGGGTAGTAGAAAGCACTTGTAAATATGAAAAAATCACTTTAAATGAAATCCTCAAAAGGTTACAATTGATACCCACTGTAGATATTTTATTATACCTAAGGTGAATAAATACCTAATAATCTAGGAATTTCTATTTGGGGTGTGATTTGTTCTATAAGGTTTAGTAAAGCATTTTAAATTATCCTGAAAGACTGAAAACTTTAAATCAATTCTTAGTATAGAAGGCAACTGAAAAAATACTAATTAATAGTCTACATCTTTACTGAGTTCAGTTTTAAAGCATTTTAATTGCATTATTACATAAGTACAGGTAATACACACTGGTTAATTAAAATAGAAATGAAGATACACAAAAATCAAAACTCCAGATAACTTCTTAATATCTAATTATGTCTACAAGGTGTAATTCCATGTAGCATTTTTTTGCCTTAAGGAATCACTTTGACTAAGACTAAAGAATAGAAGAAAGTTACGAAAATATAAGATTCTCTAGTGTAATATTAGAAATGTAAGCCTATATGTGTGCTTTATGTGATAGCACAGATTTAAAATTGGTGTATATAATTTATCCTACTAGTTTAGGTTATGTACTGTTCAGCATTCAGAATAACTACTAGCAGCAAAAAATGATCCTCAAACATTTAATGAAGGAACTGTGCGTGAATAGGAGTAAATTCAGTATAATAAAATATAGTACTTACATAGCCAGGGAAAAACCAAGCATATTATCTCCTTGGTTATCATGGAAAAAATAACACATATGGTATACTTTGCATAATGCTGACCAGAAAACATTCAATTTTCCCTAGATGGTTACCATAGTTACATGAGCCGTTTATAACATCAAGAGGGGGAACTAGGTCACAGTATTGAAGGAGTTTGAATTATGCAATTATGTTTCCTAAAAGCAAGGGAAAGGTTTAAAATTTAGAGAAGAGAAATTTATACTCTATGTTCAAAATTGAAATTCTGGTCTCATTTTGCCTGTGAAACTTTAAAGTTTGTCTAAATACAAATAGTTGATAGTGTAGATGCAAATTATTCAAACTATACAAACATTATAGTAGCTAGATTCATACTATAATTTTTCAAAAATAGATGTCAACATACTATCCTTGTAGATGACCCTTTATCCTCCTAATGGGCTATCTTACCTTAAAAGTTTTTGCAAGTACTTAGTAAACCCAACAATTGCCTACAAGCTGAGTAGTCAAATAGTAAACTAAAGCTTTGATCTCTTACCTTCTTTGAAAGCTTGAAATAAAGCTCAGCATAATGCCTGTGAGATGTTACTCTTAATATGTTGTAAAATATTTTTCCTATTAATCTCAGCAAATGGAAATAAAAGAGTATAGAGAGAGAATATATTAAAAGCCATAATAGCATAAACTTCACCCTTTCTTTATGGAAAATTTGTTTGTTTGTTTGTTTTCACTGAGAACCTCACAGAAAGATAGTTGTTGGGTTTTTGTTGTTTTTTCAGGAACATTCTGGTATATTAGGGCTTTGTACAGTGCTCAATAAATAGATGTTCAAGAAAGAAAAAAAATACATCTGAGGGTTGCACAATTTCTGATGGTCGTTCTTGATTTCATGCAGAAGACTCATTGATTACTTTTTTACTGCCTAAAGTAATCTGAGATTATGATTCCCCAAGGAAAGGGAGAGCAAGGAACAGGCAGCCTCAGTGAGTAGCTCAGTGAGCCCCTGTTGCTGCAGGTAGTTATAACTGTCTTTATGTGAGATGGGGAGGAGGTTGAGGATGGGTATCATAGATCACCTACAAACCAGCTTTTAACAGGGGATAATATTGGGGCCTAGGGAAGTAACTTGCTGAGCATCATGTAACAATACGTAAATCAGGTTATCCACCTAAAAAATCAAACAGTAAAACAAAAATGAATCCTATTTTCTGGCTGGTAATCATTATTGAAGAGAATAAAAATATCCATAGGAAATTAGGAACTTGAAATATTATAAAAAAATTTTTTTTCCTGTGAAGACTTACAGCAAATTTAACAAAATCATCTCTAAAGGAAAATTAGAATTTCCTGAACAATAATGTTCAAAGTAATCACAAAATAAAAAGTACTAAAAGTCTTACATAATTTATCCTAGTTTTTACCAGGGGTAATAGCTTATCATTTTAAAATGAAATTAATGCTATTGACCAGATGCTCCTTGCTTGATTTTTTTTCTTTTCTTTTCTTTTTTTTTTTTTTTTTTTTTTTTTTTTGGTACTAGGGATTGAATCCAGGGGTGTCAACGACCAAGCTCTATCTTCAGCCCTTTTAGCTTTTTATTTTGAGACAGGGTCTCTGAATTGCCCAGGCTGTCCCCAAAGCCTTCCAAGTTGCAGGGATGACAGGTGTGTAATACTGCACCTGGCCTTTTGTTCCTTTTAAGTGATTCTAACTGGGGTACTGGGAGTGTAGCTTAATAATTGAGCATGTGCCTAGCATGTATGAATCCTTGGGTTCAATCTTCAGCATGGGGGATAAAAAGGAAAAATAATTCTAATTGATTATTTAATGAGGCTTTATTGAAGTGATTGCTACATTAATTGCTCTTGGCATGGTTAACCTGGCATTTTGATGAATATTGATTTATCTTTAATGGGTAACAGATTTTTTAAATTGCGTGTCTAATTTATTTTCATAAATTGACATTCTCTAACTCATTTATATGAAACTAGTATCTCGCTTTGCATAGCATATGTGTTTCTGGAAAATTGTGTTTACAACTTATTTGCTATATCAAGTAATTTTAAATGTACCAGTTTTATAAAATAAGGAGACCCAAGTTTTGGAAATGGAAATATTCATTTAGTACAAACGTTATATCCAACTTTTTTTTCTCAGTCATTATATTCAGAAAACAGGTAGTATTCCTCATTGTTTGACTGATGTCCAGGTGTAATTTCTTTTATTATGTATTCGAACTATAGTGTATATTGAAGATACTTCAGCATGATATCTTTTAGTCACAGAAATGGTGTCTTCAGGAAAGGACTTTGAAGAAGTGCCTGAAGTGACAGTAGACATGTTTTCTTCTGTCTAGCTAAAGTAAGTACTAGAATTAGATAAAAAACAAAGATATAAAGATGTGGGGAAGAATTTTATTTGGAAAGTATCAGAAGCTAAAAATCTTTATATTATGTGGAAATACAAGAATCAAAGAAATGGTGGTGGTGAAACATGATAATTAAAATTTAGGGACCAAGATTTATAAATTATATCTATGGAGACTACTTATGATACATTTTTATATAACAAAAAATATAGTTGTAATAAAGGTTTAGACAACAGACTATCTAACCCAACTTTGGCTGAAAGTTAGCATGTTGTTTCAAAAATCAGAAAAGCCTAATGATTACCCAACAATTGAACATTTTGTCTCTCATGTATCAAATTAAAGAATCTATCTCTGGATATTTGTACTAAAATATAGTGAAACCAAAAATCGAAACATCATATTAGTATACAGGCAGTAAAAGGGATTTGAAAGCATTATTTCCAAACTGATCACACCACATTAATTTGTCCTGCAATGCAAAACAGGCAGCATTACTAGGGCAGAACAAATGCCAACAATGATGGTAGTATCTACAATACCAATAACCCATACTTCCCTCTCTGAAACATAGGTGCATTGATACTTGATTCCATAGCTAAAACAGGACTTTCACATTTTGAACCACTAAGCTGCATTGGATGGAGACCAAAATAATGTTTTCATACTTTGTGACAGAAATTGTAGATGCCAACCATTGAATGGATGGACATTCTAGTAATAGCAGTAGCCACTTTCTGACTTCTGTAAACCATAAGAATAGAAGATGAAGCCCCATTTTCAGAGAAATGTTGGGATTTTATGGGGAAAAAAAATCCTTCAAAGAGAGACTCATGATAATTGGCAATTGGGTGAATGCATTTCCAGAAATAACCAACCATCCTTGCATTGGTTGCTACTATCCACCATAAGGTTTGGTGGCATGAGGAGAATTCAGGAGCCACAGATAACAAATTGTGCCGCTTCAATGAGTGGGCCATGGCCAGCTACTCCAGAGGCTAAGGCAGGAAGATCACTTGAGCCCAGGAGTTTGAGGCCAGACAGGGCAACAAAACAAGACCCTGTCTCAGGAAGAAGAAAAAAGAAAACAATAGCTGGTTGGCTTGAAGCATTGATGATAATAGACTGCAGTGTATCTGGAAATAATGTTTATGTATTAGGAAAGGTGAAATGAAAATTTTCTCAAAAATAAAACCACTTAAAATAAACCTGAATTTGACATGCAGAGATAGATTGTTTAGTTGATCTTTTTTGGTGCCAGGGATTGAACCCAGGGGTACTTAACCTCTGAGCCCTTTTTTTTTTTTTTTTTTTTTTTTTTTTTATTTTGAGACAGGTTTTTCCTAAGTTGCTTAGGACCTCACTAAGTTGCTGAGGCTACCTTTGAACTTGCCATCCTTCTGCCTCAGCCCTCCAAGTTGCTGGGATTACAGATATGTGTCACCTTGCCTGGCTATTCTACTGATCTTGATTTCTTTACAGGATGTTATTATTAGTTCTTAATAATGTTAATTTTGTATTCACGTAAAATAACTGTAGAAGAGTAGTGCAGTGATATCTAGATACTTGGTTTATCCTTTTTTTTTTTTTTTTGGTACAGGGGATTGAACCCAGGGGCACTCGGCCACTGAGCCACATCCCCAGCCCTAGTTTGTATTTTATTTAGAGACAGGGTCTCACTGAGTTGCTTAGGCCTTGCTAAGTTGCTGAGGATGGCTTTGAACTCGTGATCCTCCTGGCTCAGCCTCCCGGGTCGCTTGGATTACAGGCGTGCGCCACCACTCCCGGCTTCTTGGTTTATCCTTTTTTTGCATGTTTGATTTTTTTGATATGCATGTCTTTTAGCAAAATTTAAACTTTATTATAAATATTAAATAAGCAAAGAACTTTCTGCCCATTCTGGAGTAACAAAATGCATATATAAACTACCTACTAGGAGAGGAGTATATAAGCAGGTATGCTAAATATTTAGACTCAATTCATGTTAATGAGAATTTTTCTGTTCTATTGTTAGTAAAATTGTACTTTGCATACCAGCATTCTACTTACACACATAGTACACAAAATTAAAACCAAAAAATATCACAATTGGTGAATTAGAAGCTTTTCAGGACTTCCCACTGTAAATCTAGGCATTTTGGCCTAGAAAACATTTTGGATTAATTGAACAATTTGTCCTTGCTAGTCAAATTCTTGAAATTTCTTCACTGATTCTTCAGTTGAAAAATCTGTAATTCAATGTTACAAATGGCCCCTGAATGTTCCTCAGGTCACCAACTTTTATGGTGGATGGTAGGAAGCAATGCAAGGATGGCTATTTCTGGAAATGCTTTCACCACAATTGCCAATCATCATGAGTCTCTCTTTGAAGGATTTTTTCCCCCCATAAAATCCCAACATTTCTCTGAAAATGGGGCTTCATCTCCTATTCTTATGGTTTACAGAAGTCAGAAAGTGGCTACTGCTATTACTGGAATGTCCATCCATTCAGTGTTTGGCATCTACAATTTCTGTTACAAAGTATGAAAACATTATTTTGGTCTCCATCCAATGCAGCTAGGTGGACCAAAATGACAAGTCCTGTTTTAGCTATGGAATCAAGTATCAATATGCACCTATGTTTCACAGAGGGAAGTATGGGTTATTGGTATTGTAGATACTACCATCATTGTTGGCATTTGTTCTGCCCTAATAATGCTGCCTGTTTTGCATTGCTGGACAAATTAATGTGGTGTGATCAGTTTGGAAATAATGCTTTCAAATCCCTTTTATTGCCTATATCAGAACAATTTTCTGCAAACTAATTTAATGTTTTCACTTTTGGTTTCAGTACAAATATGCAGAGACAAATTCCTCAATTGAATACATAGATAAATTGCACAATTGAGTCCACATTTTTTAGCAGTTTAAGAGAAGTTCTCTATAATCTTTTTCTCATTCAGTGTAGTTGTCAATTTTCTGTTAAGAGATATCTTTTTAACATGTGCAGGATCTCATTTGAATATTTCAGGTTAAGGTGGAAATTTTGATCATTTCTATGAATCAGATGTTTTAAAATTTGTATTTCAGTTGATAGATGTTAACCCCATCTCTAACTTCTGCCTACAGAAGGGACATAATGTATAATTACCCAAGAAAAAGTTATTTTCCTAAAGTCTTTTCTTGAGCTGTGGTCTTCTGTATAGGAATGAAAATTTGGCAGAAATATCTAATAAAGAAGAATTTGAACATAGCAGTTGAGATAGGAAAAAAACTGGGAGAAAACTCCAGATGTCATAAACCAAAAAGAAGAGGAAGCACAGAAAGCAGCTATTATTATTTCTGCTTCAGGGCTCAGAGAAATCCAAGAAATTAATTTCATCTCACAGGACACATTTTTCAATTTGGTATAGAAATTAATTTTCCAATAAAAATATTCATAGATACATAACATATAAGAAAAGAGTAAAAACATGGTGGTTTAAGTAGTTACAATACCTCAATATGTAAGAGGTCTTTTTCAGAAAATTATTCAGTACTTGGTGCCTTGCTCTCTAGGAAATTACGAAAATGACAATTCTGCTCTAATGAAAAATGGCTTGTGGAGTGGGAGAACGAGAAACAAGAAAGGAGCAATTAACAGGGATATGAAGACATGAAAAGGGAATAGACTCAGGAAATTTTTTAGGAGATAAAAAATTGGATTTTAGTGACTATTTAGAGGGTAGAGGAGAAAAGATGTGGAACAGAAAATTTAAGAGGTAAAGCAGACTTACAGATAAAAGATACAAATTATACAAGGATGGTAAGTCCTGTAGTTTTTACAGCTTTTAGTGCTATCCATGTTAGGCCTCCTCTTCCTAACAACACGAAACTACTGCTGCTTATATGTAGCCTGTTTTTGAAGAAGAGCCAGATATAGAAATTGAAGGCAGCAGTATATTGGGGGGAAAGTAAAAACTAGAGGAAATTACTTAAAAATAAAGTGGTCTTAAAACTAACTCCTGGCCAGCATGATGGCGCACACCTATAATCCCAACAGCTTTGGAGGCTGAGGCAGGAGGATCGCAAGTTCAATGGCAGCCTCAGCCACTTAGCAAGACCCTGACTCAAATTTTTAAATAAATAAAATGGCTGGGAATATGGCTCAGTGGTTAAGAGCCCCTGGGTTCAATCCCTGGTACCAAAAAGAACAACAACTAATACCTCACATGGCAAAACTTAAATACCTCTGTATTATCCCTGTCAGTAAGCCAAGAATTAATAATAGGTGATAAGCAAGGATATATAGACCCTTGTAGAAAAAAGTTAATGCAGGAGGTCAGGCTGCTTAGTCCTTGCATATCTTCAAAGGAACCGTCTTTGACCCTTGTCCAACCACTAGAATATGACCCTCAGAGTTCCAGTTCTTTGTGTTGGTATGATGATTTTATTATACACACCTGGAACAGTGAACCATTCCATACTGGCTTACCAAGTTGCTGTGTACACACTTTTTATTGTGGGGCCTGGAGTTTTGGTTTGCCCATGGCTGATTGCACAGTGGGATGTGCATACATGAGTAGTCCCTACAAAATCATTGGACCCTAACACTCAAATGGGTTTCCATGTGCAGAGATGTTGCACAAAATTCTATAGTATGTTGAGGTTTAGGGGTGAGAGGAAGAGGAGGGAATATTCTCACGTGACTTTGAATAAAGGACATTGGAAGCCTATGTTGACTCTTTGGACCCAACTAGGGTATCTTTGTCCTATTACTTTTTTCTTTTTTTTTTTCTTTTCTTTTTTTTTTTTTTTTTTTTTGGTGCTGGGGATTAGAATCCAGGTTCTTGTGCTTGCAAGGCAAGCACTCTACCAACTGAGCTATATCCTCTGCCCAGTACTTTTACTTTGTATCCTTTGGTATAATACATCTTAGCCATGTATATAGCCCACTGGTGAGTCTTTTGAGTCCTTCTGAGATCACCAAAGGAAACAACTGTATACATAGTACTGAAGATATTTAAAACCCACTTTGTCCATCTGAATCTTTATAGGATTCACTGAAAAACAACAACATATTTAAATACCTGCTGCATGTGGATTTAAACTTAGAGCTTTGTTTCATGTCCAGGAGACATTTAAAGTTTATAGCAATATAAAACACATTAGGAAAATGCTTTGGGGCACAAGTATAAATAAAAGCAAATTGACAATAAACATAGAAGAAAGCCAGAATTAAGAAGATTAAAATTGCTAGGAGTCAACCAAGGTAAATGAAAGCTAGTGGGTATTTAAAAGAGATATGTGACTACATTATCAAATAATAGCTTTTGGTTTTTCCCCATGTGCATTTTAGCAGTGTATAAAAAATGTAAAATAAACATTCTTCCTGGATTTTGTCTAATATATTCTGATTGCAATTCAGTTTTGACCAAGTTTATTTGTCATTTTTTTGTGTGTGTGGTGCTGGGGATTGAACCCAGGGCCTTGTGCTTGTGAGGCAGGCACTCTACCAACTGAGCTATATCCCCAGCCCTGACCAAGTTTATTTGTATGCCATCAAATGTTGTACTATATCACTGGATGTGGTGGTGCACGCTTATAATCCCACAATTTGGGGGCTGAGGCAGGAGGAACACAAGCTCAAGACCAGGCTCAGCAATTTGGAGAGGCCCTAAACAACTTAATAAAACACTGTTAAAAAAAAAAAAAAAAAAAAAAAAAAAAAGGTAGGGATTTAGTTCAGGAGTTAAATGCCCCGGGTTCAATCTCCAATACCAAACAAACAGAAAACCAGGTGTACTATATATCAAAATATGTATATTTTATATGTTTTTGTTTTTGTTTTTGTTTGGTACTGGGGATTGAACCCAGGGGTACTCCACCACTGAGCCACATCCCCAGCCCTATTTTATGTTTTATTTAGAGACAGGGTCTCACTGAGTTGCTTAGGGCTTCACTAAGTTGCTGAGTCTGGCTTTGAACTCACAGTCCTCCTGCTTCAGTCTCCCAAGTGCTGGGATTACAGGCGTGTGCCACCGTATCCGGCTTTTATATGATTTTTTATAAGCCCTCAAGCTATGAATTTCAGCTATGGGTTAATATCACATACTATCATTTCAGACTCCACAGCAATTCCAATTATATCAATCATACTAGTAATTTATTCAGTAATTTAAGTAAACGGCTTGCATCCAAAGCCATTTACTAAATGGCATGTGGTTTTGACACGTGTGGGGTAGACTCCAAGCAGCCCAGGTTAATAATGACTTTAGAAATTCTCCTTCTGGTAATGGTCAAGTAGTTCTTGTCAAATCGTGTTCCTCTGCATAGCAACTATAAATTCTGGGCAAATATTAAAAACTACCAAAAAGCTCTGAAGATCAAAAAAAGAAGGCAAGTTCTGGAAGAAAGAAATGGCAGTTCATTAGCTTCCTGTAAAAATGGCATTTAGCCTGAGGGTAGACCCCACTCAGCATTAGATAGTATGAGTAACAAATAGAAACTAACAAACTTACTGACTTGAAGAGCCAGAGATTAAAATCATGGGCAATCACAGGGTTGTATAATGGTAAAATCAGGAGAGCCTTGAACTACAAGTTTCTGTCCCCACTGCGTTCCTTATCTCAGGGACCAGGCACATTTCTTACCCCTCAGTAACAAGTTTCAGTTCCTTGCCAGCTTGTGGAATTCAATCAAACTAATCACAGCCTCCCTCAGGAACCAAGAGCTACCTCATCTTGGTACTATAAAGCTAGCTTCCCACAGCCCCTGATTGTCTATTTCCAAATACAGCCTCAAGTGACCATGTGAGGTCTGGTATTCTCCAGATAGTGAGATGATGTGACTAGTAACCTGCTGCCAGTGTTTTCTGTCCAGTGTTTGGTGTCATGTATTAGGCTATTCCCATAGCCCTGCATTGGGAATCTCTCACCAAAGAAAGGAAGTGTTGAAAATGCAGCAATGGATTGGGAGAGATCCAGAAAGGAGTGATTCACAGAGGGAGTGTCTTAAAATCTACATAGAAAGTGCTCAAATCTATGACTAGCCCCTAAAGAGCACATGTGCTACTCTAAGTAGCCCAGATAACCTAAAAGAACTGATCTGAGCTGCAGAGTTTGAGTTCATCCAAGTGTCTAGGATAGAATTGAAAATAATTGGATAGATGGAAAAATAGGAAAATGTGAATGGAAACAATTTACCCCCAGATGAACCAGATGTTAGAATAAGAAACTGTTAACACAAAAGGAGCAGCCCAGATGCAAACTTCACAGATCATCTCAGCTGTTTATTCAGGAACAGAGTTTCATGCCTCTGATGGACCCACTTTTCCAGTAGAAAATGAACCATTGAACAAAGGAGGGGATTGGGCTTATATTAGAGACACTGAGAAGTGACTTAATTAATAAGTGTGTCAGTTTGGGCACTTAGGAATTTGGGGGTCTGTTTTATTGGGCAAAATGAAAGGCAGTCTGGGGTCAGCGGTCAGTCTGGAATTTATCTTACAGGGTCTAAGGAAGGGCCTGGGCCGAGTGGTTGGTATCTGGAAAATAATTTGTTTAGGGAGGGATTAATGCTTTGGCCTCTTCCCAGAGACTGCCTTTCTAGGTTCGATGGACACCTCCTACCCAGAGTTTGTTTTGTCACTGGGAAGGAATGTATTAGGAAAGGAGCACTGCTATCAATGTATGGCTTCTTTTTCACTCCCTTTTCCCAGGCCTCACTGTTTTGGGGTTTCTCATTTTCAACATCCAATAGAGACAAAGATTCTAAAGCAGCTCTCAGGGATGAGGATGTAGCTCAGTGGTAGAGCATGTGATGAGCATGCATTAGGTTCTGGTTTCAATCTCCATCCCAAATTTTAAAAAAGCAAACAGGAAACAATTGTCATAACTGTGCTCCAGGACTTAGAGGAGAATATAATGAATGGAAAGATAGAAAATCTCAGAAAAGAAAAAGAAGAACCAAAATACAATTCTAGAATTGAAAAGTACAATATAAAATTTTCACTAGATATACTTATCATCAGAATGGAAATAAGGGGAAAGTGTGAATTTGAAGATAGAGCAATAGAAATTATTCAATCTGAAAATCAGAGAAAAATAAAAGAATGAATAATGCCTCAGTGATCTGTAGAATGATACTACAAAGTCTAACACATACATGGTTACAGAAGGAAGAGTGAATGGGACAGAAAAAAAATTAGAAATAATGGGCCTATTAAATTGTGTGCGTGTACTAATCTGTAACAACAAATCCCACCATATGTACAACCATAATGCACCAATAAAAAGAGTGGGGAATAAAATATGACAATGCTTTAAAAAAAGAATGAAAGAAAGAAAAGAAATAATGGGCCTTTGTGCTGGACCTGGTGGTTCTCACCTGTAATCCTTACAACTCCAGAGGCTGAGGCAGAAGGATTGAAAGTTCAAAACCAACCTCAGCAAATAGCAAGGCATTGTCTAAAAAACAAAGAAGGCTGGGGATGTAGCTCAGTGGTAAAGTGCCATGGGTTCAATCTCCAGTACCAGAAAAATGATAATAGACCCACAGGTATGGCTGCTGTCCCAGCTACCACCAGCACCAAGGTCCTCCTGTCCCAGAAGAATTGCTCCCAAAAAGTGACAGAGAAGATAGGAAGAGTGAGATGAGACCCTGTCAGAGAGAGTATGGGATCTAACAGAAATGTGCCCAGAGAGGGTCTTGTCCGTAGCTGAAGCAGTTTTTAATCTCATCCTCTTTGTCACTCAAAAGATGTGCTGAATTTCCAGAGCAACCTTGTGGATTGGGACCACTTCATTTAGAACCTGCTCTTCCTGTTGTTTTTGAGACTGAAAAGTTGCAAATGGAGCAACAGCGAAACAACCAACAGCAGATACTTTTAGAGCCCAAAACATGGCTGTCAGGAGGAATTCCAGGAGTTGTACCTTTACTTTCTGGAAAGATCTAAATTGTTAACTGCCATATTTGAGCTGTCTTTAAGGTAGACATTTGAAATTCAATAATGTTTGAACTGCTATTTGTTTGAAATTTTTAAAAACTTTGATACATTGATCTATCTAAACCTTGTGGGGACAATTCTTCCCACTTTCTTATGGAACTATACCAAATTATAAATGTGCTGCATTATGCTTTTCCTGACTTATTTCTTCTGTCCTCAGTCATCAGCCAGATATATGGTGCAGCAATACAGAGGTGACTCTATCCCTTTCACTAAATTGCTTCTAACCAATAGATCTCACTATTCCATTATGGGGTAGAAACTGATGACAGTGGAAGTGACGTACCCTTGACCACTGATGATTTTTTAAAGGATGGAAATGTTGAGGAAGGATGTACACACAATATTAAATGGACAAAGTGCACTAGAGCTATCATGTAAAGCACCCACTGTAAATTCCTATACATGTTGAAAAGAAGGAAGGCCTGAAGCAGCTTGGATCACAGGATGAAGACTGGTGGACAAAACAGGAGCTCATGTCCTTTGTGCATTTTGGCTGTTAGACCTGTGTACGTTCTGTACGTTTTCTTAAGAAGTCAGTGTTACTTTTTGTATTTAAATATTACATGTGATTCCATCTGAAAAAAAAATGGCTGAAATTTCTCCCAATTTGGTGAAATACACAAATTACCAGTTTCAATAAGCTTAGTAAAGCTCAAGTAGGATATAATGAAAAACATCTACAGGAACAGCAGAGTCAAACGGCTAAAAAGTAAAAACAAAGATAAAATTCTGAGGATAGGCAGGAAAAAATGACATTAAGAGGGAAATAAATGACAATGACAATATGAAGGAAAAAGATTTGAAATATCACTGATTTCTCATCAGAATAAAATGAAATAATAACTTTGGAGTTCTGGTGTGGGGGTAGGGGGAAGAAATACGAATTGAACCAAAAATTCTCTATCTGGAAATAACCTTTGAGATGAAAGAAAATAAAAATACCTTACAAGAATGAAAACAAATTAAAGACTTTCTTTCTTTTCTCACTTTCTCCTAAAAGAACACTAAGAGAAATCATCAGCAGAAATGCCCTACAAAAAATACATCAGCAGAAATGCCCTACAAAAAATACAAAATAAAGATTTTTAGGCAGAAGGGCAATAATACCATATGTACATGGATATTCAGGAAGAAATGAAGAGAATCATGAAGATAAATATGTGGTAAACACAGAACACCCTTGTCCCTCATAAATTCTTTAAAATATAAATCTGTTCAAAGCAAAAATTTTCATCTATAATAGGATTTTTAACATATAAATGTAATATATAGGACAACTATAGTTAAATATAAGTGGGATACAAAGTTCTTGCACAATATTAACCTTAAAAACACTGAAAATTTAGTGATATTTATTGTAATCTCTATGGCAACCACAAAAAACACCTCAAAGAGATATTACTGAAATTAATAGATTAAAATGGAATTCTAAAAATCAATTAATTTCAAAAAAGCTAGGACAGCAGTAACAGAAATGGGGGGGGAAGGATGGTACAAAGAAAATAAGTGTAAAATTTGATCTAAATCCATCCATATCAATAATCACATTAAATGTAAATGGACTAAATCCTCTAATTAAAAGGTAAGAATTTTTAGAATGAATTAAAAAGTAAGACTCAATTAAACACTGTCTGCCAATGATGCAATTTAAATATCAAAGTATGGATAGGTTGATTTTAAATATCAAAGCATGGCAGCCAGGCATGGTAGTACATGCCTGTTATCCCAGTGGCTCAGAGGCTGAGACAGAAGGATCGAGAGTTCAAAGCCAGCCTCAGCAAGGGCAAGGTGCTAAGGAACTCAGTCTCTAAATAAAATACAAAATAGGGCTGGGGATGTGGCTCAGTGGCCAAGTGCCCTGAGTTCAATCCCCAGTTCCAAAAAAAATAATAATAATAATAATATATGTGTGTGTATATATATATATATATATATCAAAGCATGGATAGGTTGATTTTTTAAATTGTATAAACAAAGTGTAAGCATAAGATGGTGAAGTGGGTATATGTCATGAACAGATTTCTAAAAAGAATTATCAGTGGTAAAGAAGAGTGTTTCAAAATGATAAAATTGTCAGTACATCAGGAAGAAAGTTATTTGTATTTAATAACAGTCTCAGAAAAGCAAAAATGGAATTAAACACCTCTTTCATGAACTGATAGACCATGTAATAAAAATCAGTAGACATATAAAATCAACCCCCCTTATCTAAGTGACCCATGTGCATCTGACAACTGTAGAAAAATTACAAAAATGTGATTTGATAGTCAAAAGACATTTTTATTTACAAAGTAGGATTTCCATTCCTCCCTTTGGCTGATTAAAATAAAATACCTTCAAAGTCTACATTTGAACCACTTTGTAATGTGATAAATATATATATATACATATATATTTTGGGTACCAGGGTTTGAGCTCAGGGGCACTCAACCACCTAGCCACATCCCCACCCCTGTTTTGTATTTTACTTAGGGATAGGGTCTCACTTGAGTTGCTTAGCACTTCACTTTTGCTGAGGCTGTCTTTGAATTCGTGATCCTTCTGCCTCAGTCTTCCAAGCTGCTAGGATTATAGGCATAGGCCACCACACCCAGCAAATAATACTTATTCTTTTTCTTATTTTTTAGTTGTAGGTGGAAACAATATCTTTCTTTATTTTTATGCAGTGCTGAGAATCGAACCCAGTGCCTTGCCTGAGTGAAGCAAGTACTCTACCACTGAGCTACAGCCCCAGTCCAATACTTATTCTTAATTTACTTAATACTTATGTTAATTAACTAATACTTATTCCAAAATTAGGAACATTTCTTTTCTGAAGGAAATAATGAGTTTATAACTAAAAGGCAATAAGGAATGTTCACAGCCAACTATCCTTCCTATCTTTAAGTTCTCCAGGGTCTTCATTTATACACACACACACACACACACACACACACACACATTCTACCTTCTACCTTTCTTGAAAATAATCACCTAGAAATAGATTTTTTTCTGTATTCCTCCTTTTTGTGTGAATTCAGTTTTCCATTTAAAAAAAATTATAGGAGCCACTATTTCACATCAATAGATATGGTTTTAATTCTTAGATTTTTGTTTGTAACACTTTTTATGTACAAAATATTTTCACATTTGTTCTTCACACTGAGGTAGACAGCATTTCACAGATGAAAGAATAGCTTAAAGAGGTTAAGTATCTAGGCTACATTTTAGCTTGAGGTCAAATATCTACTGAATAATGGAGCCTGGTCTTCTGGTTTCTAATGAAAGTCTTCCTCTTTATTCTGATATAAACTGTGTGTATGGATATCAGGAATTGAATCCAGGCCTCACACTTGCTAGGCAAGTACTCTACTTCCAAGCAGCAGCCTCAGCCCTTTTTGTTTTAAATTTAATTTTTGACAAGGTCTTGCTAAATTGCCCAGGCTGGCCTCAAACTTGGAATTGTCTTGCTCAGCCTCCCAAGTTACTGTGATTACAGGCCCGTCCCATCATGCTCACCTAAAAGAGAACTTTTAATAATACAATTAACACTGGTGTATTACTCAGCTTTTCGTTGCTTTGAACAAGAAAAAAACAGAAGAGACAAAGTTTATTTTGGCTCATAGTTCCAGAGGTTCAGTCCATGGTTGGCCAAGTTCATTGTTCTGGGCCCAAGGTAAAGCAAAACATCATGGTGGAAAGGAATGGTGAAGGAGTACTACTGCATTCATGGCAGCCAAGAAGACAGGGAAGAGTAAGGGCCTACAGAGAAGGTGTACCCTTCCGGGGCATATCCCCAGAGAGCCTCCTCCTCTATCCACAACCCTGTCTGTCCTTTGAAACTAGGATGGACTGGTTGGGTTATAGCTCTCCTAATTTAATCACTTCATCTGTGAACTTTCCTACATTAACACAGGAGCTTTTTGGTGACACCTCATATCCAAATCAAAAACAATTGATTATGGAAGAAATTTTCAAAATGGGCAGCACTAAAAATAATATTGAAATTACACACTCATAAATCACCATTCAAAAAGTAAAGTATTTTTAGTATTGTTTTGTATTTCCTTCCAATTTTTTTTTTCATTTGTTTCCTTTCATTTTACCTAATTGAATTGGTTTACCTATTGTTTACAATAGCTAAATAAAATTTCATCATTTGAAAATACTACAAATTAATTGCTCTTCAATTTTTGATTATTCAGGTTGATTTTAGTTTTTCCATCTAAGGTCGAGCTGACCATCTATTTGCTCATTCTTTTTTATGTATTTAGGATTTTTTTTCCCTTTGGTACTGGGGATTGAACTCAGGGGTGCTTAACCACTGAGTCACATCCCTAGCCCTTTTTTATATTTTATTTAGAGGCAGGATCTCACTAAGTTGCTTAGGGCCTCGCTAAGTGGCTGAGATTGACTTTGAACTTGCAATCCTCCGACTTCAGTCTCCCAAGCCTTTGGGTTTAAAGAAAGAAAAGCTCAAGATTTACATTTTATCTATCCTGCTCATCTCTTAGCAAATTTGAAGAATTAAATATTACCAAGCTCTACTTTGTACTATTTTATATATTTCATCCCACATAACCTTCATAATCATTATGTTAAGTAAGTCTTTGTTTTATAGATGCAGAAATTGAGGCACAAAGTTGAAATAATTTGTCCAAGATACTATATTAAATGATAGGGCCAAGATTTCTATCCAGGGTTTTTTAACTTACAAGTTCTTTCCACTAAGCCACTATCCCTTCCTGGTTGAAAGAAAACTATGAGCAAATGCCTAATTGTTTTAGTTAGTTTTTTCGCTGCTGTGATTGAAGACCAGAACAATTGTAGAGGAGAAAAAGTTTATTTGGGGGCTCATGGTTGCAGAGGTCTCAGTCCATAGACTGCCCACTTCATTTCTCCGCACTTGAAGTGAGGCAGAACCTCACAGTGGAAGAATGTGGCAGAGGAAAGCAGCTCACATGATGATCAGAAAACAGAGAGAGAGACTCCACTCACCAAAAACAAAATATAAACCCCAAAGGCACACCCCCAATGACCCACCTCCTCCAGCCACACCCTACCTGCCTTCAATTACTGCTCAGTTAATCCCATCCCTCTCGTCACCCAATCATTTGTCCTTTAAACCTTCTTGCACTGTCCCACACATGAACTTTTGGGGGACACCTCACATCATAACAACTAGTGGATTAAGGTCTTAAATAATTTTGTCGGTGGGAAAAACTTTCCTCTGTTTTCTTAGGTTCAGTTACTGGAGCCTGCAAATCAGACTGAAAAAAGACAGATTAACCAAAATAAGGGCATATAAATTTTATTTGATGTTAGTACCTTAATTTTTTAAATGTGCACAAAGGCCTTCATAGAAAGTGAAGAATCAAAGAAGCAGTTAAACTGAGGGGTTTACGTGCTGTCTTAAAAGGGATGATAGGGGAAACTAATGAAAGAGAAGGTTTATTTGATAGGTCCACTTATGCAGACTTATCTTGGCATCATCTTCATCTTTTGTGTTAAGGGTGATTTTTTTCCTTTCTAGCATGAAAGGAGGGTACATGTTCACCAAGGGAAACTTGTGTCTTGCTTTCAGGTAGAAAAGGTTAGGACCGAGCTTTTCCTGTATCTGTTCTTTCTCAAATTGCTTTCAGCTCAAACTATACTTATGATAAAATGGCCTATTTAAGGGTAACATATTCTCATCCTCTGCAATATGCCACTCTTATTTCACGTGACTAGATAAATAACTACAATCCAGCTTTGCCTGTGTTTTGTTTGTTTGTTTGTTTCCTTTATTACATTTCTTCCTGTCCAGGACATTTACTCCAACTTTTTCCTTTAGCTTCGACTCCATCCTGAAATTGAAACATTTTTTTTTCTTGGTACTAGATTGAATCCAGGAGTGCTTTGCATCTGAACTACACCCTCAGACCTATAATTGTTTTATTTTGAGACAGAGTCTTCCTAAATTGCCCAGACTAGCTGAAAATTTGCAATCCTCCTGCTTCAGCTTCCCCAGTAGCTGGGATTACAGGTGGGCACCACCATGCACCAAATTGAAATTTTAATTAGGGGGCATAAGATAATTTTCTAAGATTATCATTGTTAATTAATAAAAAGCATTGCTGATTTTGGTGCTGTTTTTAATTTACAAAGATTCTAGCAAATTGCATTTGTGTTCTATTGTAACAGAAAACATAATCTGATGCAAAAGAACTTATGAATTTTATCCTTATAGGTAGTTTTCTTGTCCTTTTTCTTATCCTTAGTACTATTGAACACTGTATTATAAATCATGCATGCTAGTTTCATCCTGATTTACTAAGATTGTAAATCTTGGAAACCAGTAATGTAATCAAAATTTATAAAGACCATGAAAGCTGATCATATTCATAAGTAAGGCAATTGAACAATATATGATGATATAAACTTGTGGGAAAAGTGTATCCTATTTAAAATAGATTAGAAGAAGGGCATTTATGGATTGTGGTATATTTATTTGGATCAATACATGAAAAACGTTTCACTGAAGAATTCAGAATTTCACTAAAAGGTCAAATGTTAAATAGCTATTTGGGATATTCACTCTAAACAGTGGTATTTAAGATGAGATCTAAAGGAGGGAATGAATCTTTAAAGGCATTCCAGATAAAGGATACAGTGAGTACAGAAGTCAGGAAGAAGGAAAGTACTTTTTGTGTGTGAGGAAAATAAAGAGGCCAGAGTAGCTGAAGAAGTAGACAGAAATCAGGGTTATGCGTGGCCTGGAATCTTTTGAGTTGTGCAGGGAATAGATGATGATGAGGTAGATCAAAGATATGTATAATTTTTCTGTGAAAGACCAGATTTAGTTCTGGAGGCGAAGACAGAAAATAATTTCTTCAATGACATTGAGAAAAATATGACCTATTGTCTATAATGAAAGAGTGGCCAATTGTCACGATTTTTTTCACTTAGGAACTGATCACGGCCTTATCTGAACTATCATCCTCCAAAAGTGACAATAAAAACAGAAATAAGGACTAAAAGTGAGGAAAAAGAAAAATGCAATGTTTGTTGAAAGACTGAAAAACTTAACTTTTGGTAAAATTAGAAGCAGGCAACTTTTCCTTTGATACTGGTTATCACCATTCCATCCTCCATTAAATGAGTTTGGCACATAAGATGTCCAGTACATAGATGTTGGGTCAAATGTTATCTTTTTCCTTTTTGAACTTTATTCCCTGAGAAAGCAATGCCCTATGCTGCCCCCTGGTGGTCAAAGAATGCCTACATTGGATACTCCTAAACCTAAACTTTCCTAAG
Organism: Glaucomys volans; assembly: GCA_020662805.1. Classification (NCBI taxonomy): domain Eukaryota; kingdom Metazoa; phylum Chordata; class Mammalia; order Rodentia; family Sciuridae; genus Glaucomys; species Glaucomys volans. The sequence continues at coordinate 124,557 of JAJEJO010004421.1, forward strand.
CTGTACTGTGTTGCTAGGGAACATATGTTCTGTTTATGCAGTTCTCTTCCATACAAAGAACATCAAAAGTGGTAAAGGATATCAGTAGTATGGATATACAGATAAGTTCTGCCTTCTTTTAAATTTTATATTTGATTTTTTTTTACCTTATCCAAATTGCCCTAAAAATGTTATTACACATTTCTATTATGTAAAAAGACAAAGAGGTATGTTATATGGTATAGAATAGGTATATATGCTGGGGTGGTTTTCTCCTCTATATAAAACTAAAAATTACTTTTAGACAAACTTTCTTTTTAAAAAAACAGTTAAATTTAGCCTTTTTTCTGGAAGTAAATCTTTCTTCCCTTTTTATAAGTTTTTAAAACTCATAAGGGCAAATATAATAAAAATAAGTAAATAGCTTAAGCCAAAATTTGGATTTAAGTTTTTAAAAGGTAGTCTCAGTAGATTTAATTTAAAATCATAAATTGATATTTATTACTGTTACAATGTTTAATAGTAAAGTTTATTAAAACCATGAGTTAAAGCAATATTAATAAAAATCAATTCAAAAATACAACTGTATGTTTGAAAAACATTTTCTTATTGAGCAACATGATCAGATTCATATATAAGCATAATAGTTACAAAGTTATTGTTTCTTGATCTTTTTATAGATCTATTTATGCATAAAGTATTACTTTTGAAATTAAAAATAAAGAATTAAATTTGTCTCTTTAAAAAGATATTTGTATTTATTTTTGGTTGTATAAAGACTGGACCCTCAGGTTAATTTGAAATAAGCACCCACAGGTTTAATTTTCAACTAAGATGAGAATCTCTGTCCTCGCTCTTTGATGCTTGTTAAAACATGTTTGTTCATATAAGAAGGTAAACTTTTAGCAAACAATTTCCTTCCTTGAATATGAATAGTGGGATATTCTTTCACTGAAATTCAGAACTGGTCTAGGAAGGGATGGGTGAATCTCATTTGAATGTCCTATCTGACTGCAGATTATAAATCTCTTCTCTGGAAGTCAAGCTCTCAAGCTGAGCACAAGGCTTAGTGAAAGTGCTCCTCATCCAGTCATGCAGTAGGGTCAAAAAGGAGGGAAAAGGCTGTTCCATTTTGTTCTAAAGTTCCTCCAGGTGGTTTTCAGTTACACTTGAGACTTCCTAATATCTTTCCTTATTCCTAGGGGCACACAGCATTGGAAACATGTCAGGATTTTCTTTTTCAACATGATTTTTCCAAACATTCAGATTCCTTTTAAAACCAGGAATCTTATTACTTGGAGTCAAAATATTTTCTCCAGAGCCTCATAGACACTTGTCAACTAGTTTGTGTGATGCAGTCTTTGCTAGAGAGGCTGGTCTCTGCTGCCATTCTTAATCTTCAGAGCACTAAAGGAAAACGTGGCTTATTGTTTTTTGAAAAGTACTCCTGTAAGTCATGTTTCAGCCCGACTCTGATGGAGTCCTCTTCCTTTGCGAAGCCTCCTAATTTCTCTACACATCTGGGAATTTATGTATTTGTATTATAAATATTCATAAATCAGACCTGGTTTTCAGTCTTTAAAACATTCTCAAGTGAACTTGAGAATGCAGTTTTATAAAATCACTCAGAACTTCATGATTTTATCCCCCAAAGTTTTCTCATTCTTTTGTTGTTTGTTTTACTTGAACACCTCTCTGTGAAGAAAGCAGTGTGTTGTGACATTGTTAGGATTTTCTTTCTTTAACAAGAGGTGAAAATTCTTGGGGAGTCATTCATTCATGGGACACCATCAACACAGATTGTAGACTCAGTTCCTGTAAAACAGAATTTTGTTTCCAGATAGGAAGACATAATGTTAACTGTATCTGGACCTTTCCTTGTTTAGGTAGATCTTAACAGCAGGAAAAAGTTTTCTTGAGATTTATCATATTTATAAATCTCACTAATGCTGCCCATTGATATTTATTAGTAAAATCTGTTGACATCAACCTGAACAGAAAATCTATTACTTAGCAGTTTATTACACAAAACTTTTCAGCATGTAGGAAAAGAATGAAAACTTTTTCCTCTATTCACTGAGGTTCACTGACTGGGGCCTGCAAGTTTGTGCAGATCCATCTCAGTGCCAGCTTGTCTTGGTAGCCATAAAACTTTCTCAGAAGCCAGGGGTGGTGGTGCAGGCCTATACTCCCAGTGACTCAGGAGGTTGAGGCAGGAGGACTGCAAGTTCAATCCAGCCTCAGCAATTTAGTGAGGTCCTAAGCAACTTTGTGAGACCCTGTCTCACACTAAAATATATAAAAGGGCTGGGGATGTGGCTCAGTGATTAACACCCCTGGGTTTAATCGTCAGTGCATTTAGAAAATAAAGAAAGAAACCTTCCCAGGACAGGGAGGAGGGTGAGATGGCAGTCCTCAATATCTCAGAAGTTTCTACTTTTAGTCAGATGGAAAAAAAACTCTGGGAAGTCTTCTTTCTGTATCTGCCGAATCTCGAATACCTTCAGCTCGAAATAAGTTATTTTGAAAAGTGTCATATTCTGGGGTAGCTAATTCTGATCCCCTTTGTGACATGTTATCACTGTGTTGACATATTCTGTTGAGAATGGAATCTTTTCAATTTCTCGTACTTCATCTTATATTGGCATTGACTCAGTATAAATTTACCTGCTGTCCTTACAAGATTTTCACTAACTGTCAGACTTTTCCTTTTTTGAACAATTAAGTCAGCTAATAAATTTTAAAAATGCTATAAACCATTCCATACAATGTGATTTCTTTTCCTTTGGGGTACTGGGTATGGAACCCAGGGACACTTTACCACTAAATCACATCCCTAGTGCTTTTAAAATATTTTTTAAATTTTGAAACAGGATCTTTCTGAGTTGCTGAGGGCCTTGCAAAGTTGCTGAGAGGGGCCTTGAACTTACAATCCTGTCTCAGCCTCCCAAGTCACTGGTATTACAGGTGTGCATCCCCACCTAATGTGGATTTTTTTTAGTGTGATTATTATTTTTTTTTACATAAGAGCTTTCCTCCCTTTGTTATGAGTTTTCAACAGCCATTTAAAAGTATCAGCACATGGAACACTTAGAAGTGATGGAAATGCTAAATACCCTGATCTGATCAATATACATTGTATATATGTTTTGAAGTGTCACACTGAAGTCCATAAGTATGTACAATTATCATATGTCAGCTAAAATTGTATTTAAAAAGAAAAAGAATCAGCACCTCTGCTACCAAATAACTTTAATTTGTAGTTTAGTTCTTTTCAAACTTTCAGAGCCACTGCTGTATTTTTAAGTCGCTTGACACATAACACATAGCAGAATCTACACAATGCATAGCTTGGGTTACCAACCCACCTAAAACCCATTGACAGGTAATTTTCTTTGTCATTTTTTTGCATCCTTCTACTGTATTCATGCACTGAAATGACTCAGAAGGTTATAATTAGCCTTAATCAGAATTATTCATGGGTAGAGATCCAGTGTTACTCTTTTATCTCATGTCTTCTAAAAAAAAAAAAAAAACTGCTGTATTTGGCAATCAAACATTTTTGGAAAACCCAAATACTAATAAATACAAAACAAGGCATAATACATACTAGAGAAATAATCTCAAGTTCTCCAGTTAAAAATCAAAAAGGAACAATACAATACACTTCTGTCCTGAACTAGGCATATTTTGCAATGTTTGCAACAACAACATAGCAGGGATGGGCAGTTGAGTTCACAGTCCACTGAAATTCCTTTTCAGAATGAAAATTCAGTATTCTCTCTAGTAGAGCTTATTTGTTGCTCTCACTCAGCAGCATATAAAAGGAGATGGGGGAGCTGAGGCAATTTGGAATGGAGAGGTTCTCCTCTCTTCACCACAACTTCTGCAATAGCACTTTCCAATTATCAAATTAGCATCGGATTTCCTTATATAGTGTCACAAACTAAGAATGGACTCAAGTAGAGCTGGTCATTGTGGCACACACCTATAATTCCAGAGGCTCGGGAGGCTAAGGCAGGAGAATTGTGTGTTCAAATCCAGCCTAAAACTTAGTGAGACTCTAAGCAACTCAGCGAGACCCTGGCCCTAAATAAAATATTTTTTAAAAGGGCTGGGGATGTGGCTCAGTAATTAAGCACCCTAGGTTCAATTCCTGGTGTCAGAAAAAAAATTAAAAAAAAAAAGAACTTAAGTAAATGAACACATCTTATTGAACCTTGCCACACAGGGCCAAAATTTCTAATGACATTGGTAATAGGCTATGTGATCATCGGACTGCCAGCATTGCTCAGCATGCTAAGTTCAAAATGTGTTGTTGTTTTAAATCACAGGTACCTGTGATCCCTCAGAACCCTTAGTGACATCCTGCAGAATTCCAGGGTGCCTGGCAACCCCGCTTGAGAAACCATTTAAAGATAGAGTGGTTGGAAGGGACTTTTGTTACTGAGGTGGTCAAGGAAGGCCTCTCTGGGAGGTGCCATTTGAATTGAGACCTGAAGGATCTGAGCCATCAGGTGTTTGATTAATCAGGACATCCCAATGTCAATCTTAGATGCTCCAGTTTCTTTTGAAGTCTGTTCTCCCTTATTCCCTTCATTGTTTTGTGATAATAGAAAATACGTAAGTGTGAAGCTAAAATGAATTTAAAACTATTTTGTATATATACAAGTCTATATCACTTTGAATATTACTGGTGTTCTATCAAAAAGCATAGGAAGAAGAAGCCTCCAGTATTTGAGGAAGGACTCAAAGAGTAACTGTACTTGTTCAGTTGTGTGTGGGGATGGTGGGGCTGCATTACATGCTGTGTAATGGTGAAGTTCAAGGCCTTGGCCTGCTTGGGTGTGGATGAGGGAGTGTGCCAGAATTGCTGCTAAACCAACAACTCTTCCTATCTGTACTACAAGGGAAAAAAATGAGGGGAGAGTTTGTACTTCATTGCCCATGTTAAGAGCCATCAGATATAGGCAAAAGCATTCTTTTTGTTTTCTTTAATAAGTACATTTTAATTATACAGAATAATGAATTTATGGTAGCTTATTTTGTACATGCAAATAAAACATATTTTAGTCCTTTTCAGGAAGGAAAACCCCTCAAAACTGTAAATGGAGCTATCTGTAGAAAACAAGCAGGAGGGTTTTCCCTGGAAACACCTGCCACCTACTAAATCTCTTTGAAGGAAAGTGGACACCAGAGGTCACTTAAGTGCTTTTTAACCTATGCCTAGGCGGGCACAAGGAAATGATCTTAATGACTTATTTTCACTCATAAAAAATTAATTCAATTTCAAAATGCATATAGTGTGGATGGTAAGAATTCAATAAGCTAGGTGAGAATGAGATCAATTCCTGCCAGGATATAAGAAAATAATCTAAAAATTTCTAGGACATTATTGCAGCTAGGATGCATGGATTTGGGTCCTAAAGGGGAAAAAAAGACTTAAAAATTTTTTTTCAAAAGACCTTAGATTCTTTGGGCAAGGGAAGGAGCTTGGAGATAGAACAGGAATGTCTGCCAAGCAATAACCATGACAGAGCAATACGTATGAAATAAATTTTAACTTACTCCTCCTCAGGAAAAAAAAAAAAAAAAAAAAAAAAAATCTTTGCCAAAGAAACTAAAAATCCTTGATCTAAATCAAAGATGAACAATTTATAAATGATACAATATTTCAAATTTCCGTTTGGTTCTCTGTATGAAAAACAATGGGAGAAAATCAAATTCATATCAGATCATTTTTAGTTTTCAGTTCACACAATTAAGAATCATGTCCTTGCTGGGCATGGTGTGCATACCTATGATCCCAGTAACTCAGGAAGCCGAGGCAGGAGGATTGCAAGTTCAAGGCCAGTCTTAAAATTTAGAGAGATCTTAAGCATTAGCAAGACCCTGCCTCAAAACAAAAAAATGAAAAGGACTAGGGACTTAGCTCAGTGGTAAAGCACGCTTGCCCAGAAAGAAAAAAAGAAAATGAAGGAAGGGAGGGAGGGAGGGAGGGGAGGGAGAAGGAATCACTTCCTTGTGATTCAACCAGCCTCTAGTGTCAGGAACATTGTCAGCATCACAAGGACCAACCCACTGACCTCTCCCTATCCGTGGGTCCTGTGACGTTGGAGCAGAGGTTGCCCAAATGGACTTCTTCCTCAAAGGAACCGGCCACTAGCACAGGTCCTCTTCCACCAAAATGGTGTGGGTAGAAAGACCTTTGAGCCCGCTGTTCTGTTAATTATCATAAGCATGTGAGTCACAAGCCACTGACAAATCGGAAGACGTGTTTCCCTGCTTAAACAAACAATGGCTTTACCTCCTTTTGTTCCAGGCACTATCCTCATTAAACATACAAGATTCATTAAATTTCTTTCTTTCTTTAGCTTTTTTAATTGACTTAAGGGCATTCTATTAGACTATTGTTCTATTATTATTCTATTATTCTATTCTATCATAGCTAATTAACAATAGTTTTCCTTCCTTCTTTCCACTGTTTAAATAACTATCTTTTCCTCATTGGATTCCATTTTCCATTGCTTAAGACAATACTTATCTTGTCCTGAATTATTATTTTTTCTTTTTCTTTTGCAGTGCTGGGGGATTAAACTCAGTGGCACGCTATCACTTTACATCTTTTATGTTTTTTATTTTGAGGCAGGGTCTTGCTAAATTGCAAGGTTGGTCTTGAATTTGCAATTCTTCTGTCTCATCCTCCTGAGTCATCCTCCATGGTGCCTGGCTTTTCCTGAATTTAATAAGAATGTTCCAAGAGTTTCCATATTAAACAGATGATGTCTTTGTGATTGAAATAAGTATATTTCATCAGGTTAAGGATATATCAATATATTCCTCTTAAGAGTTTGTCAAGAATGGATATGAAAATTTTCACATGCCTTTAAGAGCCTTTTTTATATATAATTTTCTACTTAAGATAAATAAAGGCAATAGATTTCTCTAGAAGTAGATTTCCTAATATTTGACCATTTCTAATATTTGACAGTACATACCATCCACAGCCCAGTTGTGCTAGGGCAGTGGGATAGGTTGCTGAGAGACCAAAGAAAGCTCTCAGAGCATGTGAGATGTAAGGTTCATTGAAAAATTCTTATGGGGAAGTTCCAGTGGTGACAGGCTGGACAGTGTGCACCTGTGTCTCTCACAGTGTTTCTCCAGTAGTGCCTCCATTTCTCACAATGTCAGTCCCAAAAATACTTTCTCCATCCCTCATGACGACTTGTTTAGTGGTGGCCAGTCAGCTGGACGAGTGGCATTTGTCCTCTCCACAGTGCCCTGAATTCTGCACCAGTTACAGCAGGGAGAGGCATTTTATAAGGTAGGCTACAGAAGCAGCGACATCTCCAACTTAGCTTGCCTTGTCCCATAGTATAACCAGCATCCCAGAACTTGGCATGCATGCAAGAAAGCGGCTTTCTACAGGTAACGCTAACTTTCCTTACTTCCCAGCATGAGAGAAATCCAGTGTTTTTCAAGATGGTTTTAATCTGAGCATCCCAGCCCAGACTTGCTTTCATTGTTCCTTTAACTTGGTTTGTCTCTTGGGAACAGAAAGGGGTATTTCAAGTATATGTTATGTTTTGTCCTCTTACCATCCTCCTTTTATCCAAGAATGACACACCATACTTACAACCCAAGAATGAACTTTACTTGATCATGATGCATTTATTCTTCTAATGTGCTGCTGGAGTTTGTTTATTCATATTTCACTTAGAATCTTTACATTGCATTCATAACTGAGATTAGGCTAAAGTTTTCCCTTTGTGTGCAATCTTTGTTGAGATTATCTTAATGGTATCCTTGGTTCATTAACAAAACACTGGTGAAATTGCTCTTTTATGTGAACTGGAACAGTTAAAATTTTGAAATTATCTTTGCTTTAAAGATTTTTTAGTGTTCCTCTGTGAAACTACCGTGAAATTCTGCATTTTAAGGGTACCTTTGTAAGTGTCCTTTTTTCTTCTACAGTAAATGATCTGTTTCAAAGTTTTTCATCTTCTGGACTGATTATGATACATGATGTTTTTGCTAGGAAACTAATTTTCTTTTTCATTAACTTCTGATTTTATCATCAATTTTTTTCTTCTGCTTTCCTTACATTTTTTTTCTTCTTTAATTTACATTTTCCTTCTTAATTTGGCTTCAGATGTAAACATCACTGGAGCTACACCTGAACTACATTCCATATATTGAAATATATAATGTTTTCCATTTTTATTTGCTAATTACTTTGTATGTCTTTCATTCCAGAATTGTTTAACAAACTGTTTTAAAACTTTCAAATGTCACATACTTTTTTTTTTTTTAGTGACATTATTCCTGATGTTTTTCTTTTCTTTTCTTTTTTCTTTTTTTTTTTTTTATCCGGGATTTAACCCAGGGACACTTTCTCACTGAGCCACATCTCCAGCTCTTTTTTATTTATAATTTTGAGACAGTGTCTTGGTAAGTTGCTTAGAGTCTTGCTAAGTTGCTGAGGCTGGCCTTGAACTTGTGATCCTTCTGTCTCGGCCTTCCTAATTCTTTTGCCTTGTAATGAGACAATTGTCTATATAATTATATTTTATCTTAATAAATGTCCCATGAGCGCTTGTAAAAATCAATCTTATTGACTTTTTCTTGTAATCAATATTTGATAAGTTGGATATGTGTTAGATTTATTTTTAAAATTATATTATCTAGATTCTCTACAGTTGATTCTCTGCAGTCTATTGATCTGTCATGGAACATGAGAGGTGATTGAAAGTAATGAATACACTTGAGTCTATTTTCTGGTATCTCCTATAATTTTTCCTTATAAATGTTGAATGCCAATGCTCTACTTTTTGGTGCATAACTATTCAAAACTATTAACTATTAGCCTATTTATGTCGTGAGTTATGCCCCTTACCATTATGAAGCATATCTTTGTTTATTAATTTTTTATCTTAATTCTAACTTGTCTGATAGTAAGAGCTCAACTCCTGCTTTCTTTTTGGGATAATTTGGTTTTGGTCAACATTTTAATAGAACATGCTATATGCAAGACAACATTGTAAGCACTCTACACACATTACCTAATGTGATATTTTTTATTTTTATTTTTCTATTGTGCCTGTCCTTTTATTTTCAAGCTTCCCACATACTTTTGTTCTAGTTGTTTCCTGAAGGCAGTATAGAGCTGTATATTGCTTTGAGATTCAATCTGAAAAATGTTTTCTTTAAGAGTAAGCTTATTTGTTTAGATTTTTCAATGAGACAAATATATTTAGTATTGGTTCTGTCCTATTTATTTTGTGTTTTTAAAAATCTTTTTCAAGATATCACTGTATTGTTTATTTTTTATGTTTTATATGTTCTTTGTTGCTGTTGTTTTGTTTTTGATAAGTAGTAAGATTTGGGGGGGGGGGTCCCAGAGGTGAGGTTACTTGTGTAAGCTCACTTTATATTATGCCCATAATCTCTCACTTCTTTAGACAGTATCTATTAATTTTATATGACCATATAGTCCCAAATTTAGTTGATTGTTTTTGACGTATTCTATATACTATTCCCAAATTTAGTTGACTGTCTTTCTTGGTATTTACCTTGGATGCTTAAAAAAAAGGCAAAACAAACAAACAAAAAACCTTTGTTATTTGATTTGCCAGTATTAAATAGCAAACTTTGACCCTATCTATTAAAGATGAACAAATTTGTACGTTTATTTTCACCCAGCTCCTTTGTCCTTCCTGTCCCAACTTTCATTATCTCATTTCTACATTGCCAGAAAATATAAATTTTAGGGATGGGGATATAGCTCAGTTGGTAGAGTGTCTACCTCCTAAGCACAAGGCCCTGGGTTCAATCCCCAGCACCGCTAAAAACAAACAAAAAAAAAAAAGAAAAAGAAAATATAAACTTTACTTTCTGTCATTTCAACCTGTGAGTTCGGTTTAATCTCCGTCCTATGAAGTAGTCAGTGATGGCTTCCAGCCCCCCTGCTGTAGCTATCTCTGTCCCCTCTTGCTGGGTGAAGTTTCCTGTAGTACATTGCTTATGAAAGGTTCATGGGTTCAATACTCCTTGAGTTCCTGTATATTAAAACTTTTGTTATTTCCTTTATATTGGAATCACTGCTTGCCTGGATATAAATTCTTCACATTTTTTCCTTAGTGTCTTTGGTGCTGAATGTTACTGTGAAGCAGTCAAGGTCACTCTGAGTTTTTGCTTATAAATGACTTGATCTTTTTGCCTGAACACTCAAAGGATCCCTTTTAAAAAACATCTTTGAAGTCCAGGAATTTTATGAAAATTTGTGTTAATATTTGAAACAGTGACTGCTCCTTGGCTGAGTTGTTCTTTGTAGAGTTACTTTCCCTCTCTTTGTCTGGCATTTTAAATTTTAAAGAAAAGCAACTCCTAATTGATTAATACGTTAATTGCTAAAATAAACTTTAGATTTTAAACCCAGAACATATTGTGACCTTCAGATAACATCAGAATATGTAATGCCCCACTTGTTCTTTAGCCTTGTGCATCAACTAACACAAAGAAGTAACTTGCTGTATGTTTAACTTGCAGAAAAGTAATTTCTTTGTCTAAAGAATTACAGGAACTAGCCCCAGGAGGTTGTGGTCAATTGTGATTTGAGAGAAGGAAGAGAGACACATGCCCTGGATGATGAAGACCACACTCAGTATGTAGTCTCACTGGATTGCCTCCTGCATCTCCTTTCCCTCCCTGTAAAAGTCCTTTCAGGTTCCTGAGTTCCCAAAGATGGGCTCTGAGACAATAGCTCCCCTAATCTTCCAGGGTGCTGGCTCTTGACTAAAATTGATTTTCTTCCCACCAACTCTCATTTCCCAAGCATTGGCTTCTAAGCAGTGAAGCAGATGGTCTTAGGATCAACAATGTACTTAGTATTACAGGTCAATTTTTCCTGATGTGTGGTGTGCTCCTTCAGTATATTGATTCTGGCTTTCTTTTACTTTATCAAATATTTCTTGCCATATTATTAAATATTTAACTATTTCAACTTTCAATTCAACTACAATTTTCAACAATTTTTCAAATTGTTTTTGAGACTTCAATTATGAGACTTAGGGTTAATCTCTTTTGTTTATTTTCTCTCTCTTTTTGGGGGGGTGGTGGGAAGGTACTGAGGATTGAACTCAGGGGCACTCAGCCACTGAGCCACATCCCCAGCCCTATTTTGTATTTTATTTAGAGACAGGGTCTCACTGAGTTGCTTAGGGCCTAAGTTGCTGAGGCTGGCTTTGAACTTGCGATCCTCCTGCCTCAGCCTCCCAAGTGCTGGGATTACAGGCGTGTGCCACAGCATGCAGCCTGATGGTTTTTTTTAAAGTTGTTTATAATTCATGGAGTAATAGTTGGTCCCAATTCCCAGACTGACCTTTATTGATTCATAAAGTGACCCATGGGATCTAAGAATGTGAGAGTATGCCTACTATAAACCTCGGGGTTTCTCAGGTTGCTCAGTTTCATGGACAAGAATCCTCTTTTGAGCAGATTAAGTCCTTTGGAAGGCATGGGTAAATACGTTAGGATGAGTGCTTAAAAAATAAGTCACTGTGCTTGTGATATGCTAGCACGTTGCGTGTCTTATTAATATCCAAAAGTTGTCAGTTTTCTGCTGATTAAGTATTCTAGCCAGCTCCTGAAAACAGTAGGATTCCTACAACACTAAGACTTTCTCATGAGAAAAAGAAGAAAACTAAAGAGCTACACTGCTATCAGACTTCCCTGAGATGAACTTTGCCTAAACTGACACTCTCATATCTAGAAGAGCAGGTTTCATTAATGTGTCACCTATTGACTGACACATTAATTTTGTACTAATGATAAAATAGGAAAAATGAATGATTTTACAAATTTATCAGATTTAAGGGCATGTATTCTATGTGTGATTGCCATCTCTAATCACTGGAATGGAACAAAACAGATTACTATACTGGGACTAGCTTCCCCAGGGAGGCGGTGATGACCAGAAAGTTAGGATAGGGTAGGGTAGGGAGACCAGGTAGACTGTAAGTGAAGACTGTTGAGGATTCATCTTTCAGCAGCTACTTGCCAATTGTCTTAATTAGTGGACACCTGGCATCAAAGGTGCCCATATGGGCTGCACTGGCAGCAAAGAGCTGCTTCAGTTGGATGTGATAGTAGCTTGAAATCCAGTAGAAAGCAAACACAGGAACGAGGGGGAGAAAACTCCACTGTGGGGAAAGCACTAGGCACCACCCTGTTTTGATCAATTGTCTGGGGAAGTTTCTGAGGCAATCCCTTGACCATTTTTCTTTCTTAGGGCATAGCTGTTTGGGGGGCTTTTGGGGAAAAGACTTTGAGGAGAGAGTACTCCAGGACCTGGGGAGGCTGGACGACTTTAATGGCTCTCTCTTGGAGTGCGGACTTTGGCAAGGACTGGTTGCAAGTCTCAACAGCCACTTACTAACACTGAGGCATTTACAAGTCATCTGTTTTGGCATCTTTTTCTTTTTGTGGTTAAGGCAGCCCTCTGGAGAATTACCCCTGAGGCAAAGAGAACTGTCCTTACCACAACCACTGCCCACCCCATACCCAGCCACGTGATCCCAAATGGGAATGTCAGTCAAGGTGCTCAACTCAGGACAGATTTTTTGCTAGTTCAAAGACCTATTATTGCCCAACTTCAGATTAGTAACTGACCTTTGTTCTGGTCCCACAGCTTTGAATTCAAGCATGTTCTTGGCTCAAGCCATGTTGGAAAAGCCAAGAGCAACAGATGAAAAGTTTTCAGATTTTTTCCCCCAGACTGTCTTCTCAGAGAATGTGAAGTTTAAGAACATAAAATGGTTGAAAGTGAATTGTTTTGGTGACAGTGCTTTGATGAATTTGTCTGTCCAAGATTCTTAAGATCTGGTTGTTTAATCTTTTGACTCAATGCACCACCCACTATTCTTTTAATAAGTTTTGTTTTGCTATTTTAAAGTAATATCTGTAACTTACAACAGAAGAACATATACAGGCACTCAAGAAATGGTAAGATTGGACAAGAACAAATTGTATATTTAAACCGATTTGCAGAAAACAATGATATCTGGAGTGGGAACTTGTGAATCTTCAAAACTGGTGAGGAATTTTGAGGATCCCTCTATTAGTAATGCACTTTGCACCCTAATCTCAAGTAAATGTAAATATCAAATTAATTCATGAAGTACTAATATTTTCTATAAATCACTAAAGCAATTCCCAAGAATGTTTCTGGAAAAAAAAATGGTCATTCCAAAAAACGTTCTAAAAATGTTTTAAGTGGTAGAATAATGAAATAAAGATATCCTTTCCAAGAGTAACCCTTCCCCTTTCCCTTCCCACTACCTCCTTTTCTTCCTTCTTCACTCAGGATTGAACCCTGGGCCTTTCGTGCTTTATCGCTGAGCAATAGCCTTAATCTCCAGAGCTCTCAAGTATACAAAATTGAGATTTGTATACTCTGTGTGTGTGTGTGTGTGTGTGTGTGTGTGTGTGTGTTTTACTGGGGATTAAAACCAGGGCTTTCTGCATACTAGGCAAGTTGCTCTACAACCAAGCAAAAACCCCAGCCCTTTTTAAAATTTTGAGACAAGGTCTCACTAATTTGCCCAGGCTGGCCTCAAACTTGCCATGAAGTTGAGTTTTCAGGTATGTGCCACTGTACCCAGCTCCTTTTTTTTGAAAAAAACAATTTTTTTTTTTTTTTTTTTGTAGCAGGGATTAAACCCAGGGGCATTTTACCACTGAGCCACATCCCCTTTTTAAAATGTTTGTTTAGAGATAGGGTCACCCTGAGTTGCTTGGGATGTCGCTAAATTGCTGAGGCTGGCTTTGAACCCATGATCCTCCTGCCTCAGCCTCCCGAGCCATGGGGATTACAGGTGTCTGCCACCATGCCTGGCTGATAAAACAAGTTCTGATTTTAGAGTGATACATACTTCTGGAGTGAGGCATTTATTGTAATATTTGTGAATACCTCCCTGTTACCTCTTTGGGATCCTTGCAATTAAGTTCTAGATAAAGGCAATCAATATGATTTTTAAAGATTGCCTAGGATGGCTGGGTGCAGTGGCACATGCCTGTAATCCCAGTGACTTGGGAGGCTGAGGCAGAAGGATTGCAAGTTCAAAGTCAGCCTCAGCAAAAGCAAGGCGTTAAGCAACTCAGTGAGACCCAGTCTCAAAATCAAATACGAAATAGGGCTGGGGATGTGGCTCAGTGGCTAAGTGCCCCTGAGTTCAATCCCTGGTACTCCCCCCAAAAAAATTGCCTACGACGTATTTAACTATTATAGCTATAGGCTGTACAATTCAGTGTTTTAATTATTATATGTACCTTTGGCTATTTGTCCAGCTACATTTAAGATGTATTTTGTTCAGCAACAATAATAAAATGTTGACATTTAACATTTATAGTCAGAATCAGGCAATAAGTAAATGAGAATAGCCACAGAGCACTTTATACCTATACCATAGCTTCTAACATTATAGCCAATCTGTGATTCTACTCTGCCTCAATAGAAGTCTTGAAAAGCTCTCAAATAACTTATTTGCCATTGTACCTGAAATTCTACTTCTATTACCTGGTCTTTGGTAACAAGTCTGCTTTATTTAAAGATACCTTCAGTTGAAAGAGATTCCCTTGTTAGACTTTGAGGAATAAGTGACAAACTACTAGGGATGGAACATTTAAAAGAAAAATTTGCATCTTACAGCAACTTATCAAGCAGCATTGCGGAATTCACTTTTGAGCAGTCCCATTTTACATGGAGTGTGTATAGTGTGTGTGCCTTGCTCAGCAGAAACGCAGTCAGCACTTATTTGTGAAGTTAGAAAGCCAGTATTCCCAAGGTGGCGGGGAATTCAAATCTGTACGTGATAAGCAGGAAGGACCCCAAAGATACCTACATCCTAATATCCAGAACCTGTGAATGTGTTACATTACGTAGCAAAAGAGAATTATGCTTAAAGATGATTGAATTCAAGTTGCGAAGCGGACTAGGGTTGTGGCTCAGAGGTAGAGAGCAGTTGCCTAGCATGTGTGAAGCACTGGGTTCAAATCCTCAGCACCACATAAAAATAAGGAAAAAATAAAGGTCCATCAACAACTAAAATAAAAACGTAAATAAAGCTCCTAATTGGGAAACTATATGGGTGAAACCAATGTAATCACAAAGGTCCTTGTAAGAAAAAATTGATGAGGGAGGCAGACAGGTTATAGTCAGAAAAGATGTGTGACAACAGAAGCGAGGTGTGATGCATGTGAACTGGACTCAACCCATAGTTGCTGGCTGGACCACAATCCAAGGAATTTGAGTGGCTTCTAGAAGTTGGAAAAGGCAAGAAAGTAAATTCTCCTTTAGAGCCTCCAGAAAGGGACACTGAGCTGTCAAAACTTTGCCCACTAAGACCCACACTGGACTTCTAATCCACGTTTGTATTATCTGTGCCACTGAATTTGTGGTAATTTGTCACAGCAGCAATACAAAACTCCCATACTGTCAATGACATTTTAGTTTGTCTGCTACAGGGTGGGACTCCATTAGGAAACTATGCTTTGATGTGTGGTGGCTGAGATTTCCTTACAAAGAGAGATACCATTTTAAATTTTAATAAAACACCAAATGCTTCAAAAATTTGATTTATTTAATCAGAAACAGAGTTGAGCTGACCTGATACCATTTTCTGTCTCACTCTTTTCCCTCTTGCCTTATGGTGACATATAGATCAAAAGGGTCAGTGATTTGTTTTCCCAGAGCCAACAACACACTGAAATTGACACATAACTGACTATAGAAATGTTATCTTCCGTGGTTTCTGAAAGTCTGTCTTAAAATTTTCACTCATTTATGTTAGCTCACACCAGCAAATTAACAACCAAGAAAAACAACAGGGCAAAAAAAGAGATGAAAGGGAAACTGAGTGAGAGATGATGGGTTTACACTGAATGTTCAGTAATAAACTACGGCACATTTTCTATCTGTATGCAAGAACACAAAGCAGACACTTAGTTTTCATACATACTTGAGCTGATATAAATCATCTGCCTAGTTCCTGAATTTTCCCCAAGGTGTTTGAATTCAGAAAAAAAAAAAAAAAAATCCCCAAACCGCCGTATTCTACCTCATGTGGTTTGATTTTAGGCTACTGTCTTGAAATAATTCCTCCTGTAGAAGGTGTTGGGCAAATAATTTGTGACCAAGTATGAGGAGTGCTCCAGCTTCAGCAAATAACTTTAGCATATGCTACCTACAGTAAGTTTGTTAAAATTTATGTGCCATGTCTTCTTCAGAGAGCTATAAAATTGTCATTCCACCACTGAGCTACATTCCCAGCCCTCAAATTATTTAATATTTCTGATGTTTACTCACACAATATGAGGGTTTCCAAAAAGGCTGCTACTTCCCACAACTCCAAAGGGCATGGCAATTCATCGTATTAAATGACATCCATTATATTCCATGTGAATGGCTCCCCCTGGTGTTGTGCAACTGAGGGATTCTGAATTTAAGGTTCAGAAAGACTTAAGTTTTTTTTTTTTTTTTTTTGTAATGGTACTGGGGGTTTGAACCCAGGGTGCTCAACCAGAACTGTATCCCTAGCCCTTTTAATTTTTTGAGATAGAGTCTCACTAAGATGCACAGGCTGGCCTTGAACTGATCCTCCTGCCTTTGCTTCCCAAGTAGCTGGGATTACAGGTGTGAGCCATTGCACCTGGTCTTTTGTTAGTTTTTATTCCATGAAAATAATTTTTCCCTTATTTATTATAGAAAATCAGCAATATGGAAATAAAGAGTAAGGAAGATAGGAGTCACAAGATAATTTGTTCCATTCATTACATCAGTTATATTATTGAATCTAAATTGTCCCTTTGAATTGTACCAATAGAATGTCTAGAAAATGTTTTTCAATGATTATTTCAGATCATGTGAGCAGCTTCCTGTTCCTTTTACTGGTGCAATAGAAGGCATGCTACACAGTGCTGCTTTACCACTGAGTCCCACTGTTTACTCTTTAAGTTTCCTAGTTGAAACAGGTAAAATAACATTTCTTAGATTTTCTTCAAAATGATTATACTTACTATTTTCTGGAATAGGAAACAAATATGGGACAGTCTCTCACTGATATTCATATATTCAGTGACCCAAATTAGACCCAAAGCATCATTCATTCTTCTATAAGAACACTGGATTTGAGTTCCTGCATTGCAGATAGTTTTGCTTTTAACACAGGTAATTATTGGACTCTATGTGTATGGCTTTTACTATTGTATTTCATGCTTAAAAAGTAAGAAATAAAAGACAAACTGTTTTTAGTGTTTCTTTCAATGTTCATTTTTGTGATGGTCCCTCTCAAGCCTGACTTGAGTCTTCACTAATTGTAAAATTCTAATATGACATTTTAAAAAATATTTTTTGAGTTCTACTTTATAGTAAACTGGCAGCTTCTACTTATACCCACTCCAATACCTGTTGCAGGAGGAAGCCGGCTATTTACACTGTACTCATAGTTTCTAAATCCTCTTCTGGTCAGTCTTAAGAGGTATCTCAAAAATTGGGATTGGAAGTTGGAAGAAATTCAGCTATGGGGTATGGCCACCCAACTTTGACCAAAGTAGTTGTGCTTATCTGTGCTTATCTTACATAGCTAATACCACTTTACTTTGGAGAAATATGGCTAAAATATAATTTAAAAAAACACTGATTACATATTCAGAATTCAGGTTTTATTTCAAAGTGTCCAAGTCATGGTACATTGAAAACAGTCTAAGAAAAACACTAAGTGATTCTTACCATTCCAGTCTACCTTTTTGTGCATGTCTTTATACCTCTTTTCAAGCTACATATATTCATATTTCCACTTCAATATAATAGTTCAAGTTCAGTGTATTTACTGCTTGT
Organism: Glaucomys volans; assembly: GCA_020662805.1. NCBI lineage: Eukaryota > Metazoa > Chordata > Mammalia > Rodentia > Sciuridae > Glaucomys > Glaucomys volans. The sequence continues at coordinate 142,429 of JAJEJO010004421.1, forward strand.
ATTATATTATTGGTTGCAACCCAGTGCCCTCCCAGGACATATTTTACTCTATCTGAAGTTTCAAAATCAGAGTATTTATGATTATTTCTTAAGTACTGGCACATGAAACCTCTATTTTTATTAAGAAGAATGCCTGTGTCTAACCCTTTGTTTGCTGTTACTTCTATTTCAAAAGTCAATTTAGTTTGGTGCCTTGTTCATTACACTATTTTTCTGGCTGGCTAAAAAGCAAAGGAACAGAAAATGAGACATTTTAAAAATAATTTTCATATGATCTTCAGTTTTTTAGGAAGGAAAGAAAAAAGTGGAAAGGGTTTGAGTGTGGGGTACTCAAACCCAGGGCCTGACATATGCTAGGTAAGCACCCTACCACCCACAAGTCACATCTCCAGTCAAAAACTGAAAATAAGGAAAAAGCGGCTCTAGCTGGTTAGGAACTAAGTTGTGTTAGGGATGTCAAAGAAATATGAAGTCTAGTGTTATTTTTTCTTGGGGAGTAGCTGCAAAGATAAAGATTTGTGGACTGGGGATATAGCTCAGTTGGTAGAGTGCTTGCCTCACAAGCACAAGGCCCTGGGTTCAATCCCCAGCACTGCCAAAAAAAAAAAAAAAAAAAAAAAAAAAATTTGCTAAGCCCTACAATTAATCTATTTTATTTTCTGTGGTTTATTCATAAACCACAGAAAACATGTTGTGAAAATTGACATCCATAGAACTGTCATGTCTAGAAAATGGGCCAATTTAGAACTTCAGCCCAATTTTTGAGGACAAAGTCTACAAATTCCCCTTAAATTATAACAGCATAAGACCTGTAGGACTGACCTGGTACCCAGTTGCTGCCATTAACTCAGGAATCCAAACAGCAAGGAGAAATCTGTATCAAGAAAAGCTGTCCTTGACAAGGAAAACGTTATCCCTTTCACAGGCAACTTAAATTGGCACAGGCTTTAGACAATAAATTATCCAAGACCTTAGAATTACATATACCCTATGACAATTATCCTGGCCAATGGCAGCAGTGGCAAATCCCAAGAATTGGAGTCAAAGACTTATGAACAGTTCTGTACTTCAAAGTCAACTTTGTCATTAAAAAAAAATTCTGATTTTAGCAGAAAGAAAAATGGCTTAGGACAACTGTCATACCTCAATGATTTAAAAAATGCTATTTGTTATCTTCCTTAGTCACTAAATTTGATCTCAAATTATTCCTTTTTCTTTTCAAACTTCAAATATACCCCATGGGATGATACACCAGACAATATTCAGGACATGCAAGTTATAGAGAATCATTAATAACAAACAGGAGCTTCTGAAGAGACTCATTTCAAAGGGCTTTGGAAAGATGCTATGCTCACTGATCTAAACTGACAGAAAAATCACACTGAGGTGTTTTTTTCAAAAAAATTTGCAAAGAGGTGAGAATGATAAAGCAATAGAACATATTTAAGGGCTTTGGGTTCTGAAACCAGACATGGGCTTGATGGAATTTTTTTTGACCAAATCATGTTTATTTCTTCATTAGAAAATACTGGTCAAATGAGAATAGCTACTTGTTGTAAGGTCAAGAGGAAATTAGAATACAAGTATACCCAATTATGGTATGCTTACACTTTGCCGGGCACTTTAAACATCCTTTAACCTTCAGAGCTCTATGAGGCAGCTACTAGTCCTATTTTACAGCTGAAGTAAGGCTAAAAGTTTATCAGAAGTTCCATGTCTAATAAGAGACAGAACCAAGATTTTTACCTCAATAACAGATCCCAAAGTTTTTGTCTTCTTCTGCACCTACCCTTTTGAGGAACGTTTGTTTCTCTTAACACAATTTTGATTACCTTGAGTATTTTTGCTTTAAGATTATAACAGATGTTTGTATGTGAAACATTGTTCGACCATGCAGCTTCCTCAACATCAAAACCCTACTATAATTTAAAATATATAACACCTTTATATTAACTTTAAAAAAAGACATTTCAGGAAATTAACAAATCACCTAATTAGATGTATTTCAGAAATGTTTATTCTTTCTAGTTTCTGGCTCACTTTTTTGGTAAGCACTGTCCCACAAAATATACATTCCAAGACTAAGGAAAGTGAGCAATTAAAAGTGCTTTCACAGTACATTCATGTTATTGCTCCCCACAATGTATAAAGGTAACCCACTTATAGAATATGGGTTTTAGCTCTGGTATCCAATGAAACATCCTCAAAAATGAACCATTTAAAAAATGTTATCTAGCAAAATGAAAATGTCCCTGATTATTTCATTTCAAGTGTAACAAAAGTATCCTTGTCTATTATTCCTAGAATATAAAATAGGAATACTTTTCTACATAAATTGTGCTTATGTCCAGTTTTAATACAGCTGGCACATAAAAGGTCATTTCTCTCTATATTTTTACCATGACTGCTCAATATGCAGCATCTAATAACAGCATCTAGGAAGCCAGAAGGCCACAAAGATAATCAAATACCTTAGGCCAGAGTTCAAAGAAAACAGAATATATCACAATACATTAGTATAGTCAGAATCATCTAAGACAAATAAAATTCCATTACTAACAGATGTAATTCAGTCGAACAGGTTCGTTAAAATGAACATGGCTATCAATATTCAGTATTTTTCTGAGATTTCAAAATTGTAGCTTCCCTATTCATAAAAAGTTGTATATCACTTTAAAAATCACTGGGTCGTAACTTACTATGACTAATAGTGGGAAGCCTATTTGTAAGACTTGGTTCTGACCTAAGGGAGGAAAAAAAAAAAAAACACAACTTCTTGAAAAGGTAAAATAGCTTAAAGCATTTAATATCTAAAACAAATCAATCTGTTAATAGTAGTCACAAAATATGCTTAATATAGAAACCCACATTTATGTCTTTAAGAAAAAGTGTAAATTGTATTTTACCTCAAAACATAAATTAACCCGCTTAAAGAATCAGCAGCGGTCAAAATCATGGTGAATTTTAAACAACTTCAGAATAAAATAACAATAAGTACATTATACTGCTTTATATCTAAAAAAATGCTTACAACTTCTCATAAAAATAGTTTGAGGCAACTATTTTTTCTTTTATTCTTTTACAGACATGTTCAACACTATGGGCAACATTCTTAAAACCTTAAGTTTCACAGACTTTCAGACATTCAAATACTGTGGTCCCCTTTTCTTTGATGTGGTTTATTCAGCTAAAAAAAAGCATGGTAGACAACTTAATACATTTTCACCAAATTTAAAGTAGTACAAAAATTTTAAGACTCTACAGAACTACACATCGTACCTAATACATCATTAAAAATAGAAGACAGTATTTTCTTCAGCAAATAAAACAGCATACTGGTATGCTGTTAATGCATACCTTTTTAATGTGTACTGTCATTCATAAATTATTTACAACTTCTACTTGTGTGAAGAGAATTAGAATGTAAATTTTCTGCAAAACTGGAAAAAAGCAATACAAAATTTGTGAAAGCCTGTGTTTTATATTGTACAAAAAAGTAAGCCAGTTTTCTCTTCAAATACGATACTGTATGCAGTGATATTTTGGATATATTATAGATTATAGCAATTCTTGAGGATGTTTTAATGCTGGAGGTAAGTTTACAGGTCTTGATTCTTCATCAAGGAGTACTAGATCTTCTATCTCACTGCCTCTGTATTTCCTTTTACATATTTTTACCACCACCTTTTTCTTAAGAAATAACTTCAATGCTTCTCTTGAAGCAACTGCTTTTGCATTTTCTTTGCTTTTTCCACAGCCAGTGCCCAAGTACACTGACTTGCACCTCAATTCGCAAACAATACTTTCTTGAGAGCTCTTATTTTGAGGCAGATCTGCCAGTTCTTTTAGTGGGACAAAAAACACATCCAGTGTTGCTTTCAGAGCCTCAATAGCTGCGTTTAGGAGCTCTCCATGATTCACATTGGGACTAAAGCCACCAACAGCTACTAATTTCCATGCCACTGTTTTATACAGTCTATTGAAGAAAGGTTGCTTCTGTTTCACATCTTCATTGGTTAATTTGCAACAAGAGAACTTGACAGAACTCTCACTTGACTGTGAAGTACTTTTAGAAGGCAACTGTGAGGTGCTACTCTGAGAACTACTCTTAGAAGCTAGTTGGGACACACTTGCTAAGGAAGTGCTTTTGGAAATCATAGCTCCACTGGTCTGGGAGCTGCTCTTGGAAGCTAACAGTGATGCAGCTACCTGGGAAGTGCTTTTGGAAGTTAGCAATGATGTATTTGTTGAGCTGCTCTTGGGAGTTAGTAATGATGTGCCTGATGAAGAACTGTTTTTAGAAACTGATGATGAAACACTTGCCTCTGAACTAGTTTTGGAAGTTAACCCACTTGAAGCTGTCTCTGAACTAGGTTTAGAAGACAATAATGGCAACTCTACTTCTGCGCTTCCAGAAGAACCCAACAAGGGCACCTCAATCTCTGAGCTGCTCTGAGAAAGAGAGACTGAAGAACCTTCCAAACCACTCTTTTTAGGTGAGCCACTTTGTTGTCTGGAATCAGTGGACTGGGTCACGTGACTATTCACACTGGATTTCAACAATGAAGAAACAAATGATGCTGAACCATGCTTATCTGGAGCTTCTGATTCAGAAGCTTTTCCAGATCCTGCTGTTGTTACCTGAGAGGAAATGCTGCTGCTGCTTTGGCTGGAAACAGATCGATCTCCCTCACTTGTAGAGCTATTCTGACCAGAGATGCCAGAGCTCCGAGTGGAGTTCCCACTACTCTCTGATTTGGTGGATGATCCCGAACATGTAGAACTGTTTTCCGGCTGAGCTGATGTACGTTCTGTTTTGGCAGAAATTTTTGCAAGATCGCGCTCAACTGCAGAGTTGTTTTTTCCTTCTATGATTCGTTTTTTGGATAACTCTTCTACCCCTTCTAAAAAGAAGGAAAACACAGATATTTAACTAGAAAATACATCATATGCATCAGCTAAGACAAATATTCAATTAGATAAAGGCACAAAGTGAAAATATTTTAGAACTAGTTATTTCTTTAAAAAGTGTGAAACATCTTAAAAGTGTTGCATAACCATTAATTTCTAATATTAAAAATATTAATAGCAACAGACAACACTGGACACTTCAAATGCTCCAGCAAAATAAACTATCAAATTCAGAGCCTAAAACACACAGACTTACAAATTAGATTTAACATTCCGATTTAATAACATTATGTAAATTCTCACGTTAAAAAATTAGTAATGACAATCATTCCTAATTATATCAAACTTATTTTCTAAACTCCTATGTATGTTCACATCTATGATCTGCTAACCATTGCTACTCGATATCCCTCTTTTCTTCACCTTGGCAACCAGTTCGTCTCTTGTTGTATGGATTGGAGCATCTGTCACTTTGATGCCTTCAGCCATACTAAGAATTTTATCCATAACTTTTTGAGGGTACCTGAAAAAGAAAGAAAAGTCACTTTTTTTAAAAAAGTGTTTTGGTTTTTTTTTAAGCTACTACTTGTAGTGTGCAAAAAAAAAAAAAAAAAGTCACAGGAACTGCATTTCCTGGTTGCAATCAAGAAAGTGTACCAACCGCCAAGAACTTTGTTTCCTGGAACCCCACAAACAAATGCCTTAGGATTTGGTAGGCGGGTCACTGCTTGCTAACCCTTAAACCTACCTTTCAATCTACAAGAGCGTTGTCACCTTTATGCCAACAACTCCACCGACAGCCCCCCACACAACGGGGACACCCACAGACTGTTAATTATGTCGGCGGCTCGCAGAGACGCCCTTCTCACCCTTAGAGGGCAGCCGGTCGCGCGGCTTCCCGCGCTTCACAACTTCCCCTCCCCACCGAGGCCGGTACAACCGAGGGCTCAAGGTCCCGGGCGCCGGGTCTCAGTCTGGAGGCGGGAGAGAAACCGAGAGCCGATTAGGGACGATTCCTTACTCACCGGCACCCAAGGAAGACGTGGTTTGCCCAGGCCATGGAAAAGGAGATGAGCTGCTGCAGCTGCCGATTGCGGGTTCCGCTCTCGGCGTCGGCAGCTTCGTCCGTGTTAGCGGAGGCAGCGCCACCCGCGGGGGCCAGGTCCCCGGCGTTGCGGAGCAAAAACTCCCGGCGGTGGCGCCAGTGTTTGTCAGTCTCGCCCTCGCAGCGCAGCGCCTCCACCCAGGCGGCCACCCGCGGGTTCTGGCTCAGGTACTCCGACACCTCCTGCGCCATGTTGGGCCTGCAGGACGCGGAGGGCACAAGCAGACGCTGCACCGGGGGAGAGGCGGGGTGCGCAGGGGCGAGCGGCCCTGTCACTGCGGCCTGCACCAGAGGCCCTCCAGAGAACGCCCCTCAAGAGGCCCACACACCAAACAACAGCGTCCAAAGCAGCTGAACCGCCCACTTCCGCCTGCTGCCGGCTCCTTCCCTTTTATAACCTCGCCGCCGCCGCGCGCCCGCGCGTCCTTCCGGTACGAGCCGGCTCTCCCAGGACGCTTTGCGGCGTCCGGGCCGCGGCAACGCCAGGGCCGCGCCAAGCCGCCCAGGGGCAGCCTGCGGGGGAAGGGCGGGAGAAGGGAGGCGGGCGCTTGGCGCCTCCCGCCCCGCGAGGGCGGGCCGCTAGTGGCGTTCGCCCGGGACGTCCCGAACCTCGGCGGAAACCCATGCGTTCCGGCTTCGCTTTATGACGCCGGGCGCTCGGGCTGCCCCCACCC
>JAJEJO010004422.1:8691-49042 GCA_020662805.1 Glaucomys volans
CTTTTTCATTATACATATCCTAACAGAGGTATCTTCTTGTTATTTTAATTTTTGGTTCCCAGATAATTAATGATGTTGAACACCTGTTCTATACCTGTTGTCCATTTGTGCATTTTCTTTGGGTAAACATTCAGCTCTTCAATTGTAATAGAATGTTTTCTTTTATTTGTCATTTTTTGAATGTTAATCCTTTATCAGATAGTTTGCAAGTATTTTATCCAGTTACATAGTTTTTTTTTTCACTCTGTTGTTTTCTTTGCTGAGTTTTCTTTATTTAAGACCACCTATCTAGTTTTGCTTCTGTCACCTGTACTTTTGATGTTATATCCATTGGTTTTGCCAACACCAATATCAAGTATTATTTTACCTGTGTTTTTATCCTCAGCAGTTTTGTACCTGGGTTCTTATATTTAAGTTCTTAATCCATTGTGAATTTTGTATTTAATATAACACATGTTCCAATTTCATTTTTCTAAATATGAGTATTCATTTTTCCCAACAAACTTTATTGAAGTGATCATCTTTTCTCTACTGTGTATTGTTAGCACCCTTGTCAAAACATCAATTGACTATGAAGTCAATTCAAATTTGTATTGATTTCTGGGCTCTCTCTTCTGCTCTTTTAGTCTGTATGTCTGTTTTGATGCTACCGCCATAATTTTAATTAGACATTGGAATTTTTTTGAAATCAGAAATGGTTATATTTCTACCATGATTATCTTGTTCAAAATTGCTTTGCATATTCAGGTATTTTGTGTTTCCATGTGAACTTTAGAATCTTACTATTATTTCTATGAAGAGTGTCATTGGTATTTTGATAGTTACTGCATTGAATCTGTGGATCAATTTGGGTAGCATACATTTTTTTAAAAATATCAGTTCTAATGTGTGAATATTTTTCTAGTTATCTTTGTTTTCTTTAATTTTCATCATTAAAGTATAATTTTCAACTCTTAGTCGAACTTTACTGCTTGTTGTTTCCATATGAGTTGTCCTCCCAAAACATGTGTTGTCCTCCTGTTAATTTAGGAATATTAGATTTTAAGAAGATTTTAAGAGACATTTAAGGTTACTTAAATAGTTTTAAGTATTTTCTTTAACTATTTAGTAGAAGTAAACTATGAAGCCAAGACTAATCCCAAACTTCTCTACTGGGAAATTTTTAACTACTGATTTAATCTTATTTGTTGTGAATCTGCTCATGCTTTTGACATATTCTTGATATATATTTTGTAGGTTGTGTATTTTGTGATATTATCCATTTCTTCCATATTATGCAATTTGTTCATAATAAGTTCTTATGATCTTCTTATTTCTAAAGCATCCTTTGTAATGTCTCCTCTTTTATTCATGGTTTTATTTGTTTGGATTTTTTTCTCTTAGTCTAAGTAATAGTTTGTCTATTTTTTTAATTTTAGAAAATAGTTTTGCTAATTTTTATTTTGTTTAATTAGAAAATTAGTTAATGTAGATTTTTCTGTAACTTTTCTATTGTCAATGTCATTTATAAATGATCCTATCTTTATTAGTTCTTTCTTCTAATTTTGAGTTATTTTCATCCTTTTCTACTTTCTTGAGTTATAAGTTTAGATTGTTTCTTTTGCATCTTTCTCTTTTTTTGAAATAAGTGTTACTATAAACTTCCCTCTGAGTACTGGTTTTGCTGCATATAAGTTTTTATAAATTGTGCTTTTGCTTTCTTTTATCCAGAGATATTTTTTCAATATCCTTTTGATTCCCTTTTGTATTTTAAGTTTTTATTTGTTACTTTTAGTTATACATGACAGTAGGGTATATTTGACAAATTTACACAAACATGGAACACATCTTATTCTAATTAGGATCCCAGTCTTATGGTTGTAAATGATATGGAGATTCACTCTAGTATATTTATGTATGTACATAGGAAATTTATGTCAGATTCATTCCATTTCTTTCCTACTCCTGTTCCCTTCCCTTCCCTTCATTTCACTTTTTCTAATCCAATGAGCTTCTCTTCGTCCCCCTTCTTATTGCGTGTTAACATCCACATAGCAAAGAGCACATTGGATTTTGACTATTTTTGGCGGGTTGACTTACTTGTATGACAGTTTCCAGATCCATCCACTTACTGGAAAATGTCATAAAATCAAAAGTCGTAGGTTATGGCTAAGTAATATTGTGTACATATAACACAATTTCTTTATACATTCTTCTGTTGAAGGGCACCAAATTTAGTTCCATAGTTTGGCTATTGAGAATTGAGCTGGTATAAACATTGATGTGGCTTCATCATTGTAGTATGCTGATTTTAACTCTTTTGGATATATACCATGAAATAGAATAACTGGGTCAAATGGTGGTTCCATTCCTAACTTTTTGAGGAATCTCCATATTGCTTTCCAGAGTGGTTGCACCAATTTGCAGTCCCATCAGCAATGTATGATTTTTCCTCAAATCCTTGCCAGCATTTATTGTTACTTGTATTCTTGATAATTGCCATCCTGATTGGAGTGAGTTGAAATCTTAGAGTAGTTTTGATTTGTATTTCTCTAATTGCTAGAGATGTTGAATAGTTTTTCATATATTTGTTGATCATATTTATTTTTCTGTGAAGTGTCTGCTCAGTTCCTTTGCCCCCATTTATTAATTGGGTTATTCAGGTTTTTTGGTGGTAAGTTTTTTCTTTCTAACTTCTTTTTGCTTTAACTAGAAAGATAATTGGGCCAGGCATGGTGGCGAGTACCTGTAATCTCAGCAGTTCAGGAGGCTGAAGCAGGAGGATTGCGAGTTCAAAGCCAGACTCAGCAACTTAGTGAGGTCCTAATCAACTCAGTGAGACCCTGTCTCTAAATGATATACAAAAAGGTTGAAATGTGTCTCAGTGGTTGAATGCCCCTGGGTTCAATCCCCAGTATCCAAATGAAAATAAAGATACTTGGAATGTTATAGCTTTCTTAAATTTGTTCATGCTTATTTGTAACCTAACTTATCATCTGTCCTGGAGAACATTCTGTAAGTACCTGAGAAGATGTAAAAATCCTTAAAAAATATTGGCAAACAGCATTCAAAAACGTATTAAGAATATGATATGCCATGACCAAGTGGGTTTCATTCTAGGGATGCAAGTTTGGTTCAACATGTGCAAATCAATAAATGTAATTAATCACTTAAATAGAATTAAGAACAAGAATCATATAATTTTCTCAATAGAAGCAGAAAAGGCCTTTGATATAATCCAGTAACCATTTACGTTTAAATGCTGGAAAAAAAAGAGGAATAGAAGATGTTTCCTCAACATTATAAAGGCAATTTATCATAAACTGGAAGGCAGTCTAATATTGAATGGAGAAAAACTGATAGATTTTTCTTCTGTAAAATCAGGAACAAATCAAAGCTATCCACTCTTCCCACTTCTATTCAATACAGTTCTTGAAATACTAGCAATAGAAATCATGCAAGAGAAGGAAATAAAGTTGTGTAAATCAGAAAAGAAGTCAAACTATCACTGCTGACAACATAATCCAATATTTAGAGAGCCCCCAAAATTTCACCAGAAGACTTCAAGAGCTAATAAATAAATTAAGCAAAGTAGCAGAATACAAGCTCAATACTCATAATTCAATAGCTTTTCTATACCCCGAAAGCAATTTAGCTGAGAAAGAAATCATGAAAAAGAGTTTTCCTTAAATGGATTTTGTACTTATTTTACTAAACTTAAATATTTCATTTTGAGGCCAGCATGAAGCACTTTACCAACTTGATGCCAGAGCAATAACTTGAAAATGTGATAATAAAGAGTTTGTCACTTGGAACATGAAATAAAATAAAAGACAATAGAAGAAAAAAGGAAAGCAAGCAAAGAAGGAAGGAAGGAAGGAAGGAAGGAAGGAAGGAAGGAAGGAAGGAGGAAGGAAAGAAAGAAAAAGAAAGAAAGAAAAGGAAAGAAATGAATGAAGGAAGAAAGAAAAGTAGGTTATGGAGCAGGCATCACAATAACTAATCACAAATTATGATGTAGAGATCTTGGGTCTTTTAAAAAATCTATCCAGTATTCTATGTTGCTTGGCTTGGAAGTTTAATTTCTCTATACTTTACTTTGTCCAAAAGCATATGCTCCATGTTTGATTTTATCATAAAGAAAAAAACTTTAGCACTTTTTTATTCTAATAGTACAATTTTGCCCCATAAAGTGTAGTCAGTTGGTAGTTGTTTTATTTTATCAGTATTTTAAATGTATTATTCAACTCCTGGGCCATAAGATTTCTGCTGTGAAATATACTCATAAAAATTTATTTGTATTTGCCCAACCACTTTTCCATTGCTTCTTTCAAAATTTGGTTCTTGTCTCTAAATTTCATTAATTTAATTGTAGTTATGTCTCTGTAGGACTCCTTGATTCAATCTATCTGGGGACTTTGGGACTTCATGAATAAATTATACCCATTTTTCACCCTAGATCTGGGAAGATTTTAGTAATTGTTTCTTTAATTTTTTCTGTTTTTCCCCCTTCTTTATATTCAAAGATGCTCCTGTAATGTATATAATTGTTTTACTTGAGGGTGTCCCATAAATGCATTACTATTTCATGTCTTATTCTCTTGAATATTTTAATTGGCTAATGTCAAATGACCAATTTTCAAGGTTTTTTTTGGGTCTTCTGCATGATTAAGTTCATTGTAAAAATATTGGATTTTCATTTCAGTCATTGCATTTTCTACCTCAATCATTTCTAAATTTGTTTTTAACTTCTTTATTAACCTTCTCCATTTGCTTGTTGTTTTTCTGGTTTTGTATAGCTGTCTGTGTTCTCTTGTAGCTTGCTGATTTTCTTTATGATAATTACTTGAATTCTTTTTCAAACAGTTATGAATTTCTATTCCTTTAAAGTTATGGCCTGACTTATTCAGGGATTATTCAATTTACGTTGATGGTGTCATATTTACCTGATTTTCTGTTATTCTTATAAACTTGCATTGATCTCTGTTAATTTGAAGGAGAAAACACCTCTTTTTGTCTTTACAGACTTTTGTTTGTTCAGGTGTAGACCTTCCTTTGTAATGTCCTTAGACTGATGAGTCTGCTTCTGGGATGATTGTCTGTTTTAGGTACATGGATGGGTATGGCTCTTGCCAGAGGACTCTCACTGGGTTCCTGCTAGACTCTCTATGGACAAGACTGCCTTTGGGAACACAATAGAGAAAGACTCCGTACAGATCATAAACCTAAATTCTTTAGGCATCTTTGAGGTTAGTGGGATTATTCCTGAGATTGCAGATGGGTATGACTTTCTCTAGGGCCTAAGTGGGCAGGTCTGCCTCAAAAGTACACTATAGTGAGCCTAGAGAAAATCATAGAACTGCTTCAGGGTTGTCAATCAAGTCTGAGTCAAATGGACCAGGGGCATGGACAGACAAAACTCACATTAGGCCCCTGGGCAGGCAGATATAGCTCTGGACTGTGATAGATTGATTCTGGAGTCATAATACAGGGATTCTTCGGTATCTGTAGTCAAATCCAAGATCAGAGGGTTTGTTACTGGGGATTTGGATGGTAATGGATCATCCCAGGTCCCTAAGCTGATAAGGCTAGTGGAATGACCTTGGTCAATTGAGACAAAAGCTATGTCTACAGAGGCATAGGACTGTTTCTATTCTTGAGCTAGGATCACTTTAGTGAGCAAATGACTGGGGCCAGTTTTATCATAATTGCCTATTTGATTGATCTCCATAGGAATTTTAGAACCTCCTACCTAGATTCAAAACTTTTCACAAAAACATTTTTGTCTGTGTTTGGTCACCAGATCTTCATAACTATGTTTATATGAGTTGGGAATTTACTATTCTTTCATCATTTTATTCTAGACTAATATGGTTTATATCTTTTTTGATGTTTGTTTAAGAAATCAAATTCATTTTTTTATATTTATGTATTTTTTTCTCTTTTTCTTCACTAATTTTTGTAGCTAAAACTTCAAGAACTACACAAATAAGAGTGGTGGGAATGAATATCCTTTACTAGTTCCAGATATGAGAGGGTATGTGTTCACCTTTGACTATTCTATATGATGTTGTCTATAGGTTTGTGATCTATACTCTTTATTACATTTGAAGCATGCTCATTTTATATATAATTTATTCAGGGTTTTAGCTTTAAGGAATGTTGAATTTTATCAAATTTTTTATGTATTTGTTACGATGATCATATGATGTTTAACCTTCATTCTGCTGATGTGATGGACTATATTTTTTGATACACCGATAATGAACTGTTTTTCCATCCCTGGGTTAAATTCCATTTGATCATGATGACTGTTTTTGTTTGTTTATTTGTTTATTTGTTCTTTGATGCCAGGGATTTAACCTAGGAAAGCTTATGCTTACCCACTACCACTGAGCCACATCTCCAGCTCTCTTTTAGGTTTATTTTTTATGTTTTCTCTTTTTCGGACAAGGTCTTGCTATGGGTCTTAGGGGTCTTGCTTAGTTGCCGAGGCTGTCTTTGAATTTGCAATCCTTCTGTCTCAGTCTCCCAAGCTGCTAGCATAAAAGGTATGTGCCATCACTCCTGGCTGAATGATTTTTTGATAAGCTGTTGGATATGATTTGCTAATATTTTAACGTGATCAGTGGATGAATGGATAAAGAAAATGTGGTGTTTACATATAGTTTAATTAAATTTTTCCGCTATAAAACATGAAATCCTATTATTTACAGAAAAATGGAAAGTACATTATACAATGTAATGTAAACCATCCCCAAAATAAAAAAAAAATATATTTTTTTTTTCTAACTTGGAAGGCACAATAAGTTAATCTGAATGTAGAGTGGTGATTACTACAAGCTAGAGTGATTGGCAGTTGGAATACAGAGGTAGGACAGATTACTGATACCAAGAAACTGTTAGAAAGAAGGAATACATTTCATTGATTATAGCAAAGTGTGTTGAATACAGTTCACAACAACTTTTACAACTCTATGAAGTATTAGAATAAAGGAATTTAATAGCTTCACGCACAAAAAAATGAGATGTATATGTTACCTTGCCTTGATCAGTACTTTTTGTATATGCTCATTGAAATATCATATTGTACCACACAAAAATGTAAAATTATCATATGTTAGCAAAAAAAGGCTAAGCAACTTCTACTATTATGTCAAACACTTCTACATTGATAGAGTTGATTGCTCTCTTGATGAACTCTACTATAGTTCATGCTGCTTACTAAAAATTATGTTGTAAATCAACTTTAGGATTTCAGCTTTGTTTGTACAATTTTATTCAGTGCACTTTAACATGCACTTCTTGAATAAATATTTTTTGTCTATCTAGGTGGAAGTAATATCATGCTATTATAGGTAACCATTTGGTATCATTATAGGCTTTTGACACACATTGACATTCTGAAAATTGCTTTATAAAAATTAAGATACTATAAAACATTTACCCGAAAAATTTAGATACCTTATTTACCATTGCTGAACTAAAAGTGTATTTCCCATTCATATGAACTAAGTCATCTCTGTTAAAGGTGATAAGGATCAGCTATCTACATTGTTCTACCACAGTATCACTAATAATTGGCATCCAGTTGATGAAGTAGGAGAGCACATAAATGATCATCTGTTGTGTATACTTATGGATTTGGACAGTGAGACAAATACCACTTTAGTCCAAATATCATTGATGAAACATCATTATTTTTGTCTCCTAATTTCAAGGGAACTTGTTCTTTGTCCTATCTTCATCTGCAAAGTGAAGAAATAGTCTTTGATCAATGGATATTAATCTCATATATTCTTTTAATTTTCATTACCGTATAGTCAACACTAACATAAACACTGTAACTATTAACATAAACACAACATAAACACTATAACTATTCCCATTATCACATGTAAGAATAAATAAAACAATAATGATAATAACTGTGATTATTAAGAAGTATGTATTGAATGCTGTTTTGTATTATAGTATCTATTCATCATATTCCTGTTGGCTAGATAATATTATTTGGAATTGGACAATATGAAAACTAAGACAAAGAAAGGCAGACAAACTATTATTACAGAATTATTAATACAACCTACACTTCCTTGGAGGAAATTTGAGTCAAGATCATTAATCTTAAACATGTACAAACAGATAAGTTTTCTTATCTGAAAGTTATAGGCAATACATACATTCTCAAATTTTTAAAAACCATGTCTGGAAATGGTAAAGTCATATCTTCATCCAGTTTATCAAGGAAAAGACTCCAATTTTAGCCACAATACTATCTTCACTCAAATCTATCATTCAAGAAACAGACAAATATACAATTCACCTCCACTTCTGTGAAAAATTTCAACATAAAATTATTTCCCATCATAACTCTTGCTGCCAAAAATTTAATGTTACAAACCAGTAAGTGCATGAAACACTTTTGTAATACTACTATACTTAGTAGTAGTAATATTACTACATTTAGTAATATGATAAATCTTAGGAGACTATTGTTTAATATTGTTTTGTTGTAAAGGAAATTGAATGATTATTTTCTCCTTTTCATAGCTAATTGTGAGTCTCATTCTGAAGCCCTATAAAGTTTAATTGATATTAAATAGAAGGAATTATATGGTTCTATCTCAGGATGAATAAATATACACAAAAAGAAATGTTATGAAAAATTTAAGAAGTGAGGTCTTATTAGAAATTTTGTGAAGGGTTCAGAAAAACTGGTCTTTCTGAACTTTGTTCAATCATCTTAAAACATTTAATTGATTTTATTTTGCTCTTCAGGACTAGATGTAACTCCTCAATCAGGTTCTATGTCCTACGTTGGTATTTATCTAAACCTAGAGGAATGCTCTTTACATTTATCTTGTTTTCCTTTGCTTTATCAATGCAAATTTTTATTTTTGACTATTTCAAGGTGCCTTCTACATAAGACATTTATACAATGTGCATGGATAAAAACTGCATACTTCCATTAACATTTAAATTTCAGCTCAAATATCATTTTATAATAATAATATTTTTTATCAGATTAGGCTAATTTTAGTTATACTCACATTTTTCTGATTCTCCTCTTTTAGCACCTAGAGTGGGAAGCTGCATCTGTATATGATTGATAATTTATAATTTAATTCCATCATACTTCAAGTTTTCTGAGAGCAGAAAGTGATTTTCTCGGAATGTATCTGTAGCATATATTTATGGTAAGGATTAGTAAGTTATTGCTGAACAAGGAAATAAATATAAAATATATTTGTCTTTTGAGTAGGATTAAATTTCATCATTTATGTATTATAATTCCCTTTTCCAATAGTATTCACAAAAACACAGATACTATTTGTGTGGTTGAATTTCAGAATCCTGAACATGTTGAATCATACGTCAGTGATGTTTGCTAGGGTTGTGTAACATGGTGTAACTGAGTTTGTAAATTACAAATAATATCAAATTATAATTTGTGTTCCATAAAAGGTGAAAATATGAAATGAAAGTAAAATTTCGTATTTTCATAGCTATTTTGCAAGATCAAAAAATTTCATAGAAAATATAAAATTATTTAATCACTCACTCTTCAATTTCTAATGCAATACTGGAGACTAATCTCCGACTCACTGTTCTTTAAGCATGCAGTTCCTAAAGAAAAAAGATACAAGTTATATAAACCTTTTAAAAATATTATTATGGTCATATAAAGTTTTTGTGCATTAATGTTAATCAATCCTCTGGTTACTCAGTATGAAAACCAATGAGAGCTACAGATTTTTTTAGGAGATTGAAACAGAACACAGTCATTTGCCAAATCCAATGATACAAAGGTTTGCAAGCATGATTATGTGACAGTTTTTCATGACTAATCTAAACCCAAGTGAACATTTACTTTGAAGGAAGCAATAATAAATTCTAAGAGATGACAGAATCCATAGGGTGAGAATAAAAGATCAACATCTGCTCAAAATCTTCTCATACACAGTATCTGAGCAATTACAGACTGACTAACTGAGAGTTGAATTTACAATACTACTACAAATTTTTAAAGAACTCCACACTCTGTCCTTTCATTTTCATGTGACTTAATCCATGTTCATGTTCCAACCTGTCCTTGGAATACTTCAGAGATGATTTATTTTTCTAATGTCATATGTGCCTCAGGCAACAACCAGCTATCAGGGCTCTGCACACCTAGGAGCTAATTGGTGGAACTGCTTTCCATAAAATATTCATACCAGGAACTATTTTTAAAGTTAATTTCAAAACTATTTCTCTTTCATTTTAATCTCGAATATTGCTATTGAAATTGTATGTGATATCTTTACTTACAGAAAAACCCAAAAGGTATTTCAAGTTACAACTTTCCTTAAAGGAAAAGATTATATACCTTCATAGCCAGTGCTTCCCTGTTCTATCCTGTGGCTTGGCTTGACTGAAAGTAGGCAGGGCTCACCAATCACAAGAGACAAAGTAACAATTATGCATTTATTTCATTTAAAGCACTTTTTAAATTTTCTTTAAGTCCTTTGGTCCTTAAAATTGAAAAACAAAAAATATTTAATGCTGCTACACAAAATTAAAACCCTTAACTTTAATTCAGTTTAATTTCATATTTTAAGAAAAATTTTATACCACAAAACAAAGATCATATTTGAGGAGATCTGAGACTTACTGTAAATAATTTCTCTTATTTAAGGAGGCATAAGAAACACATATCAAAACTCTAGCCCTAAAATAATTCCCTTCATATTTAAATGCTTGATTTCAATCAACAAAACAAGAATAATAATATTAATATCATAATATTAGTAGGATAATTACATTGGGTTATACACTTAAGTTTCCTCCAGAAATTAGTTTCAATATAGAAGCAATGCCACTTGAAGTTTCTTTTGATTGTAAACTCCAGTGATTATATGTGGGTCTAAACTAAAATTATTTTTGCTACAATAAGTAATCATATTAGGAATGTTTTTAAGTCATATGTATTTACTGCTATGAGAGAAAAAAATATCTGAATGTAATATTCATGTATTCCTTGCATTTTGGTGGCATAAATATTGTTTAAAGCCCTTTGGGTTGGAAAAATTAAGAGGAGTCTTTTTAAGGGGGAAGTAGACAAAAAAATTAAAAATGAATGCTCTAAAGTGTAACACAAGGCCAAATACTGGCTCTAATAGGCAGCTATTTAAGTTTTGAAAGTGGGTATTTTGTGCTATACTGATAAGAACAATATTAACTTAGAATGTTTCCTAAATGTCTTATGCTGAGTATTATTTTTTATGTCTTGCATGAAAAGGCCATGTGACCCGTAAACAAAAACATCCTGTCTCCAATAATATCAGTCTCAAATTATACATAACAATTGTTGACAAAACAGCTTCAATTTAAGTGATTTCTTTAAATTATGAAGCTTTTGACTTTGAAATAATTATAATTAGAGTCCCCCATTTGTTTTTAGATGTGTAAATTTCACAACAGGAATGAATATGCAAGTAATGGTGACATTGTTCTTATAACACAGGTATCATTTCTAAAAACAGGACAATAAGGATGATTCCTTAAAACATATTAAATATGTATATAATTCTGAAATTGAACACCCAAATTGGGTATCAAATAATCTTTTAATGAAATGTTTCTGATGCATGTTAAATATTGAGATTTACAGCTTTAAATATGTAAGAAATTTATATTTTCTCATTTATTTATGTTTCATAGATCTAAATTTTCTAATATTTCCTCTGATCTATCTGAGATAGCTATTGCTCAGCCTCAATAATTATTTATGCTAATTTTGGCACTGTTGATCCATGGGTAACCAATTCTTTTAGTTGTTATTTGCCTAAGACAGCTCTATTAGATCTTTAATTTTGAGGTTTATTTTTAGCAGGGTATAAAATTCTAGATTTGCCAGTTTGGGGGAGAGGTCTACTATCTGATTTCCAGATTAAATCAAAAAGACTACAGGTAAGAAAGCAATTATTGATCCTTCAATTAGAAGCTAAATCACTCTATCTTTTCCTTACAAATGTGCTTCTTGTAATTTATCACTTTAAAAAAATGTTACAACAGATATAAGCAAGTTGCCTATTTCTTAAACATTCCAACCAAGAAATAGAATTTCACATATAATGAAAATTAATAATAACTGAGATAAATGGTTTTCCAGTGCAACTTTTACTCTGAGGTTCAATGTAACAATGTATGAGGAAACTAAATTTTAAGCCTCACCTAGTAACTACTATGAAAGGATATAACTTTCTTCATTTATTCTGTTTAATGATTGATTATTTAAATCTAATGTGTTTTTACATAGTATGTGAATAAAAATGAAAGCATTAAAGAGATTATTTTAAAATTCTTGATTTTTATAAATGAACATGAATTTTACCAAATGGCATTCATAAAGTATGATATTTCTAAAAATTGAGTCTAAATAAATTGAATAAAATATAAAATGAAATGTTGACCTTATATAAAGGAAAAAGGTTTTAAAATGGTAGAAGTTAAGAAGTAGGAAAAAGTTATTTACAACCTATAAAAGTTCATAGAAAAATCAAAAAAATATCTTGATAAATTGTTTCTTTTTTCTGTGAAGTATCTTCACATATTGGGTCACAGAAAATGCACCTATCCAAGGTTGCAATTTATTTAAACATTTTAACACACAGTTTTGTAATAATTTATTTGTGCTAATTACATTAGAAAAACAATGAATTCCATGCTCTCTCAGTTTTATAGTCCACACATGTCCTTTCACATGTTTCTTCTGGATATTTATATTTATATAGATATGTAACTTATACATACATATATATTTGCATTACATTCAGCTAGATAGATAGATTCATCAAAGAATTCATCAAAATGGACATTTTCTGACTAACCTTAAAATTTCTCCGAATTATGAGTATTTCAAAAATCCCAAATTGGTATTACCAACATGAAACCCTGAAACACACACACACACACACACACACACACACACACACACACAAAGAGTTTTGAAACTATTTTTAATTTTTGTGCTTTATTTTGTGGCTCAAAACATCATCCCCCATGGAGAAATATACACATGAACTTAGGAGGATATTTGCTCAGTCAGATATTGCTGGAGTTTTTTTTTTTCATAAATTCTGATTATAAAATTTGATTTTTTATTATAAACTTTGATTTAGTTTGCTGATTATCTTCTACACACTCATAAATTTGTTGTCCATGAGACAGAGAATAGTTTTGATTTTCCAGCTATAGTTGGATGGATTTTAGTTTCTATCAGATTTTATTGCTTATATTTTGAAGCTCTGATGTCAGTAACATACATATTTGACTGTTATTTCATAGAATATTGACTTTCATTATATATAATTAAATGTATATTCATTTACATTAATGAAATATTGTATATATACACACTATATATAGATACATATATAGAGAGAGATATAGTTTCACTGTTACTGATAATATTCCTCACTGGAAGTCCTCTTGTCTCATATTAATGTAGCTACTACAGCTCTCCTTTGCTGTTGATTTCTCACCATAACTTAATACATATTTTTACACTATGTCTTTATGTTTAAAGAACATGTATGGGTCACAGCATTCACTTTTACCTTCTTTTTGCATTCTATTTAAGAAAATTTGTCCTAAGTTTTTAGTTTTGATCATGTACATTGGAAATTATTATTTACAAGTTAAGAATAAAATGCATAGTTATTGTAGATGTTTTCTAGTTGTTCTACTTTTTATTTTCTTCTTCCTTTATTTCTTCTCTTGTGATCACTGAGGGTTTATTACAATTCCTTTTTATCTTCTGTATTGACATTATTTATATCTCTAATAAGAAATGATTTGGTGATTGCCTAGAGTTTATAATATAAACCTATAAATTATCAATGTCCAAATTTAAAGAATATCATCCTACTTTACATAGAGCATAATGACTTTGCAATATTACGTTCCTAATTCCTTGCCCCATTCTTTGTGCTATTATTCTCATGCCCTTAACTTCATGCATGTCATAGTACCAATTTCTAAATTTTAAAGAGTTTTTTATGATATAGAATCTGGTTAGGGGGGTGGGAGTGAGAGAAGAATGGAGGAACTTTAGATTATGTAGAGGGAAATGAGAGGTGTAGTGGGCGGGGTATGAAAAATGGTGGAATGAGACAGACATCATTACCCTATGTACATGTATGATTACATGAATGGTATGAATGTACATCATGTACAACCATAGAACTGAAAATCTCTACTCCATTTGTGCACAATGAATCAAAATGCAGTCTGTAAAAATAAAATAAAGAAAGAAAGAAAGAAAGAAAAAAATTAGAAGATTCAATTAAATTTTACCTTGTTTCAGTTTGTTTCCCGCCAAATTTGCTTTTTATTGTGGACTCATATTGTCTTTACTGGAGAGTTTCCTTTAATATTTCTTATACAGGTGTACTGCTGGCACGGATTTTCTGTTTTAGTTTCAGTATTTCTTTATTTTGATTTTATTTTTGAAAGACTGTGCCACTGGGTTTGAAATTCCAAATAGACAAGTTTTTACTCCGTTTTCTTTAAAACTTTAAAGATGTCATGGATTCTGACAAAATGTCTGTGATAATTCTTTCATTAATCCCTATGTAAGATTTATTTTTTCTCTTCCTGTCTTAAAGGTCTTTGCCTCTGTGTTCAGCAGTTTCAATATAAAATATGTAGGTCTGGGCATATCCTTGTTCTTCTTTGTATTTATCCTTCCTGGTGTGCTTGAATCTTCTGGAAACATGTTTTGGTGTCTCATATTTGTGTTAAGCTCAGCTGAACTGGAGAGAAAAGAACTGCCACTTCTTGGAGTAGCTGATTAAAGCAACAACCAAAATAGAAGTAACAGCCAAGCCTTTAATCACTTACTCCAATATCATGAAGTGCTGACTCTCCCTGTTGCATTTTCCCTAATGGAATAGCATTCCAATTATGGGCCAAGTAGATAAACACAGACTTGGAGATCTTAGTGGAGAGGCAGCCCTGAAAGAAAGGCCCCTGCAATTTTATGAACCCAGATTCCAGGGAGAAGAGGAGGGGAGAGGTGGACTGGGACTGGAAAAGTACTAAGTACTGAATCAAAGTGACGAAAATTGTCTTCAGGCTTCCCATATCAAGAGATTTCCAAAACAGAGGCACATGGATTAGTAGTTAAGATCTGCAAAAGAGGATGTGGTTAGGAGCTCTGAGATCTAGACAAATCCCTTCAGAGTGTGCAGTCTGATTCTGGAAGTCTGATGTGGTAGGGTGGGCAACCTCTACTCTGTTGCCTGCCAAATAAAGCTTTTGTAATTGCCTATGGTCAGGTCTGAAGAATCAGTCCAGGTTTTGGACTGGAGCAGAACACTTCACTAATTAGGAAAAATTCTCAGGCATTATTTTTTCAAATATCTTCCACTTTCTTTCTGCTTCTGATACTATAATTACACGTACACTAGAATGTTTAATATTGTTCCACAGCTATTGAATGTGCCTGTTTTTCCCCACATTTTTTTTTCTGTGTTTTAACTTGGGAAATTTCCACTGAATAGTCATTAGACTCACAGATTCTGTCCTTATCTGCATTATAATGATGAACTTAGCGATGTTTTTCCTCTCCTTGATGTATTGTTAATTTCCATAACTTTAATTTTATTCCTTCTTACAATTTCCAACTTTTTGCTGAAATTACCCATCTGATCTTGAACATTTTCCTCCAATTCTGTAAGAATTCTTACATCTTTAAATATATTAATCGTAGTTATTTTAAACTCCCTGTTAGTTTCAACACCTATCATATCTGAGTTTGCTTATAATGATCATTGTTTCTCTTGGGAGGTTTTTTGTTTACTTTCTTTTATGTTTTCCTTTTTTGCTTGTCTTTTTGAGTGCCGTTTTTTATGAAAATGGACATGTTGTGTAGAATAAAAACAGTAAAACTTAATTAATAGTTCTATGCCACAAAATGATCACAAGCTTTCCTGCTGCTCAGGCTTCAATGAAGGAAGATTTATTCATCTAGTTAGGACATGGGTTCATTTGGAACTAGTTTTTATCAGTGTACCATACATAGTGTTCAGACTTGCAAATAACTTGCATCTAGGTTGTTTGGTACTTCATCAGAGAAAAACTTATTTTATCCTGAATTTTAGTTTTCTCTTGTGCTGTGACTCAGAGGCAATACTGTTGTATGCTCTTCTTCCTTTTGACCTTCTAGCAGGATGCTGCTGTCATTGTGATTTATCTCGCTTGATGGTGGTAAGGCATCAAGCATCTCTTCTGCTCTTTAAGAGTAGATATCAGGCAGATATTCATGAGTCTTCTCAGTTATCCTTTCATTTCCTTGTTTAAGGTTTGAGTCTTAGTGCTTAATTCAAAGGTGAGTTTTATCCCTCCTTCTTCATTCTGCTGTTTAGCTGAAATCAGCGTTCACCAGTGCACAAAAGCCAGCAGCATCACGATTTCTTCCACACATTGACTATGGTAGAATTAGAGGGGAAGTATTTAGTAGTCATTTGTTCCTCCTACACACCTGGTATTCCCTTCAAGTTCTGCTTCATAAATGATGGAGCTCAGAGACCTTTCCAACCTGCTCTGTGAACTGTGGTGAGGTTTGTGGAGGAATAACAAAGAAAAGCTTAAAAGCCCTCTCTAATTTCTGCAGTCCCCCAAATCCCAGTGTCCTAAAATGTTGTCATTACATCTACCTTAGTTGAGTGTGTGAGAATGCCACCTCTTGTTTTGTAGGCAGTGTCTTTCCTGAGAGTTTGGCTCAATTACTTTGTAACAACAAATTTTCAATGAGTGCAGAAGTCATGAAGTTAGTTCAGCTCCTTTTTATTTTTAAAACCTTTTTATTTTTTAAATTTATCATTATTGTGTTGTTGTTACTGTTGTACTGGGGATTGAACCCAGGAGCATTCTACCACTGAGTTATAGTCCCCCACCCCCAGACCTTTATATTGTTTTCGAGAATGTCTCGTTAAGTTGCTGAGGTTCTTGCTAAATGGCTGAGGCTGGCCTCAAACTTGTAATCCTCTTGGGAGCCTCAGCCTCTGCACTTGCTGGGATTATAGTTGCAGGCCATCTCAATAGGCTCAAAAGAAAGCATCTGTAACTACAATGAATTTTAAAAGGGAGAAGTCTGTCAAAATGAGGTACAAACCTCAGTTCTCCACCTCCAATCAGAGCTACTGTTTTTTGTTTTGGTTTTTGGTGCTGAGTGTTGAACATAAAGCCAGTGTACTACTCAGCTACATCCCGAAGCCTTTTTATTTATTTATTTTTTACTGAGAAAGGGTCCCGCTGTCTGGTCGATCATTATCTTAGATTGGTTCTGGGAAGCTATGAGAAGGGCAGTATCTCTTGAGTGGGCAATTCACTTGCCATCCTAGACAGACTAGCTGGTGTGTTCCCTGCAGGCTTGAGCCCAAGCACTGATGGCTGTTTAGGTTATTGCCCCAAACCCTAAAAGATGGAACATGTGGTGTAGCCATACAAACTAGCCCCAAATATAAGGTACTTTCCTTAAACCCTCATATACAGAACAGATGGGCACAGAGGGAAGATTGTGTGAGGACAATGGAGAAGGAACCATATACGAGCCAAGGAGAGAGGACTCAGAAAGGATCAGAACTTAAAGCACCAACATACCTGGGGTTTGGCCATGGTTGTCAAGTAGAATCTGTGTCCAGCCCTACTTCAGCCCTCATTGTGTCTGCTCCTCTCACCTCATCCTATTCAGAGTCCAGTTCCTCTATGGCTGCTTCTAAATCTTTCTTCCCCCCCTCTATAGCTTTGAGAAAATATCCTCTTGCCTAGATACCGTCTTATTTTTGACATCTCCATCTCCCCATATTCAGACTTTAGCAACCAGTTCATACTCCTTCCAACCCTCAGCACCAACAGGGGTTGCTGCAGGCCTCAACCTCCCAGTCCCTTGGCAACACCTCTTCTCTGCCCATGTCCTGCCCTGGCCACTTCACTTTACCTCCTGGCCTTCAAATCACTGTTCTTCTGTTCCCACTCCGGTTCCACATCCTACCCCACAGGTACCTTCAAGCTCCTGACTTT
The DNA here is from genome assembly GCA_020662805.1 of Glaucomys volans. NCBI lineage: Eukaryota > Metazoa > Chordata > Mammalia > Rodentia > Sciuridae > Glaucomys > Glaucomys volans. The sequence goes on from JAJEJO010004422.1 coordinate 26,743, forward strand.
GACTACATACTCTCCTTGTCTTTTCTTCCCACTTTAGCCTGTTGGAAGGCACCAGAACCAACTCTCTGAGCTTCATACCCAGTGCATAATGGAAAAGAATTCAAGAATAGTGTCAGAGAGGCACAGAGACTTAGCAAGGAAAGCAAAGAGTACACACTCAGGGGAGAATGTGGGCCATTTTCAGAGAGATGTGTTTTGGGGGTTACTGAGTCTTCTTTTAGAGGACTTAGTGAGAGGCAGCTATGAGAAGAAATGTGCTGATGAATCAATTTTGTGTTTCTCAGGAGCCTTAGACTGTCCTGGTCTCCATTTTCTGAAAGGTGGATAACATTGGAAAGTCCCTTAAATTATACACTTCTTAAAATGCCATAGATTTCCTTACCTAATCTATTTATTGGTGAGCTAATTAGCAGTGCACAAGGTAATTTGTATAAGTTGAAGAATTCACAGTAACTTTAAGATTTACAAATTTCCCAGAAATTTGGAAGAGACAGACCTGGGAGAAAGTCTGGCTCGGAGGGTGACAGGCATGGAAAACTATGAGGGAGCTCAGTTTAAAATTATACTCCCTTTTTTTACATCTCTTTTCTACCTTTCTTTTTCTTCTCTACCTCAAATCTAGTACATTTCCCCTGAAATCCATTTCCCATTCTCCTCTGCTCGATTTCCAGCTCTTCCTCCTACACTTCATTGGCAAGATGGATATCACTACATTCTACAGGTAGGAAGAAATGTCCTTGCACCCCTCAGCTTCCTGAAGAAGTACCTGTGGTTCCTCTCTCTTCTTACCCCATCCATTGTTCGCCCACTGCTGATTTACACTTTGAGGGGCCCTCAGTACTCTTTTCCTTCTGAGATCCTGCTGGGGGTGCCTGCAGGCTGGGCCCTCCGTCATTCCTGGATCTGAGTCTGGTGGCAGCCAGCCAGTCTCTTAGGAAAGGTGTTCCTAGTTTTCCATGGAATCCGGTAGAAAACTGACACTGAGGATGGGCTTGATCAGTAATTTTGGAATTACTCTGCTAAATAATGCTTCTAAAAATCGCTACGTGTGGTAGCTTTCAAGAAATTTAACCCTTGAGTGGAATCTTGAAGCATGCCCCCAGCAAAATAAGTAATTGGAACTGTGAAAATTACACTCTGCCCTTGCTGAAGGAAAGCAAGTGGCTGTACTTGTGCAGGTGGCACTTTGGGCCCCCTCCAGATCCTTTTCATTTTAAGGGTCGGAGTCCCTTCCAACTTTCTATATTCAATACAGAAAACTAGAAGTGCAATGGCTAATTTTCGGTCAATTAATATTTACTGATTTCTTATAAAGATACAGTATTGTATATTTCAGATAATACAAAAGAAATCTGAACTAAAGAGGCAGAGGTATTTCTAAAATATTTAATTATATGGTTATTATTGCTTATTTTTCCTTGGGAAACAGTAATTCTTTTTGCCATTTGGATGAGCAATTACTAATTTGGCAAGTTAAATGATAGAGAATTTAGAATTAAAATTATTTGAATTCAAAAGTAGTACAAATCAGCAGTTAACAAGAATTTAGAAATCATCCATATTTTTTTTTACCAAGTTAAATGTTTTATATGCATTTTGGTTATGAAATAGTTTTAGAAACTTTAACCAGAATGTGACCAATGTTAATTAAAAAGAGCAATTAAAGCCGGGTGTGGTGGTGCAATCCTGTAATCCAAGTGACTTGGGAGGCTGAGTCAGGAGGATCGCGAGTTCAAAGCCAGCCTCAGCAACTTAGCGAGGCCCTAAGCAACTCAGTGAGACCCTGTCTCTAAATAAAATACAAAATAGGGCTGGAGATGTGGCTCAGTGACCGAGTGTCCCTGAGTTCAATCCCTGGTTCCAAAAAAAAAAAAAAAGAAGCAATTAAATATGAATGATAATATTTTAATTTTGAGATTTCCTCCCTTACATTGGCATAACTCTAATTTTCATTAGTAGATGATCTCAGTTATATGAATTGAAGAATAATAATAATTCACTCAAAAATGTTCAAATACATTTCAAGATAATTATATTTTTCTCAAAATGAGTTTAAATGCATTAACTCAATGCTCAAATGATATTAACCTATGTCAGGTATAATTAGCAGGAGTCACAGAGAATTTCTTTGAAAGTAAGATATAAATCAGAGAACATTTTTGTATTCTGAGATCTATGTTCCCTAATTTCAATTACATTAACATATTTATCTAAATCCTAGGATCCTTCTAAAAATAGTAATCACATATATATTCATTGTATCAATAAATATTTTAGGCCCTATATCTCAATTTGTAGCACTGGTTTTGTGTTGACTATCAAATATTTATATGATTACTTCATTTCTTTTCAAAAGTTATACCACTTCTAACTTTGGGTTGTGATATTAGGCCATGTGACAAGAAAGGTGACTCATCCTTCCAGAGATCAAGGAACTAATTAATAGGAGAAATATAAGGGATGAAATAGGATTCAGTGGATTAATGCTATAATAGAGGTATGACCAGTATAATTTGGACATGTCTTAAAAGGATTATTTGGCTCTACACTATAATGGCTGAGGAAGGACCAAGGTGGATGGATGTCATAAAATTGTGTAATGCCCACAGTTTTACAGCAAATGACAGAAAATAAAGCAGATCTTTGACTCAGGGAAGCATAAACTCAAACTCAGTATTTGGGAAGAATGAAGGCCACCACTTTAAAATAAATAGCAATTCAGCTACAAGAAATATTCAGGGAAGTATTCTACGTGCAAGGTAACAAAATGGCAGCAAGGGAGTTATATTTTTGACATGAAAAATAGGATGACAGTCTCAGATGTGTCAACTAATAACAGACCATGTACCCACCTTGACACTCCTATGTTATTTACTATATCTTTTCCAGTGATTATCATCTTCATATTTATTCAATAGGCACTGAAAGGTGAAAAAGTGCCCAGAAAAACTACTCCAGATGCAGGAACTCACGCAAGAGATTTTTATTAGGCAGACAGTGTCTGCCTGGAGAGAAAGAGAAAGAGAGGAAAAAAGGGGAGAACATGGCTGGGGAGCTTCTTTTAAGCTCTCAAACTTTGCGGGCAAAACAATGAGAGGGCCAATGTTGAAAGTTGAATCTTGGTGAGCTAGGGATCAGGCAATGGCTGGCAAGGACAGGCTGACCAATGGACCAATGGCAGGCTAGCTTCAGGCAAGAGGTGGGGGAGCTGTCATCCCCCCTTGCCTTCCCCACAGGCATTTTCTGCACCCAACTGACGGAGAGAGCCCCACCAGGTCAGAAGGTGGGCCGCTAGGAAGCTCAAGGCCTGAGGCAAGAGACTTCCTCCTGCCTGCCCTGGAGAGCTGACAGGGGGGCATGGCTCAGACAGAGCGCTGCTCTGACAGCTGCAGACTTGGTTGAGTCCGCCAGTCAGGTGCCGCCATTGCACCTTTTTACATTATAAGTACTCTGAGGGAAGTTACATTGTTATTCTTCACAGATACATGCATCTGGCTAAAACTAAATGTTCATATTTAATTATTAAGTGATAAGCATGTGATTAACAGTGCTGTGGTGGGAAGAATTATAAGCCCAAAAAAGAGGTCCATGTCCTAATTCCTGGAAAATGACTGTGTTAAGCTACATGGTGAAGGAAAATTAAAGTATCAGATGAAAATAAAATTGTTAATAAACTGACCTTAATGTAAATATATCATATAGCCCTGGATTGTCCAGCTGGGACCAACAAAAACACAAAAACCTTTAGTGAGAATGGGTGAGACAGGAGAGTCGTAGTAAGACAGAGAGGCATGACAAGAGGGGAAAAGGTCAGAATGAAAATAAGTCCTGGATTGGAAGATGAAGAATGGGGACAAAAAGCCCAGGAATGAGGTCAGCCTCCAGGTATTGCCAAAAAAAAAAAAAAAAAAAAGTAAGAAAAGTCTAGGGACTTTCTTTTCCAGGGAGATCTACAGCCTGAAGACACCTGAGTGTTAGGTCAGTGGGACCCATCTCAAGTTTTGAACCACAGAACTGGAAGATAATATTTTTTAATTGTTTTAAACTTTTAAGTTTGTGATAATTATTTTTACTAATACAAAACCAATACAACTGATTTTGAAAACTTTACAATGGCCCAATTTATTTAAGGAATGAAATAGCATAATCCCACTTAAAAATAAGGCTTTCATGGTAGGATACCATGATATGGAAATGTCCTTTATTATGAAAGGATCCCATGGGAATAGAAGTCACCTAATTGAGAAGTGAATTTGTTGACTACATGATAAAATTATCTGATGCTCAAGCTATGTGACATCACTTGGCAGTATTTAATTACTCACAGAATCCTTGGAATGAGACTAAATAAAAAGTTGTGTAATAACATTGATTTTGATAGTGACAAACACAATTCAAATATATTGTGCAGTTTGACATGGTCCTCTAGGAAGAAATCATCCAATTACTCTAGAGATAATTTTATACTCCTAAAATATGTGGATTTAAGTGAAGCCTATATGCTTTTAAGAAAGTTTCCATTATTATAAAATCTTCCATTTTGCACTCTTCAAAGAGGCTTACAACCAATAACCAGAGTAACGAGTTTCTATTCTCAATGCCTGGAGAAAAGAAAGCTACCCAGATCTAAGAATTATTTAACCATGATGGTGAACTTACGGTTTCTTCATAAAAACTTTATTTCCAATTGACTTACCTTCAGAGTATCAATTTTAAGGATCAGGTGGATCAGTGTTAATCCATATCTACTAGACTATTCACTCTAAACCACATATTTTTCTCCTGTTTTTTAGTGTATAGTTGAAACACAGATCTTCATTAACAGAAACATCATAGTTTTCCCTATAGTAAGTGATACTATAATGGGAAATTCAAATGGAGTCCCTAAAGCTTGGCTACTAAAATGACAAATGAAAATAAACGTTATGTTACTCAGGACACTTCGGGTATTAACCTCACTACAAAAGTCTTCAAAGATGTAGGAATAATTTAACTTTAATTCTCTTGGACACTGCCATAGACATATTGGTCCAATAGAGTAGCAGTGGATAATCATACACAGGACCAAATGTAATATCTTTATTGTAATAAATATAGAGCTCAGATCCTGTTTTGGACATATTATACTGTCAGATACTGCGTATTTAAACAGAAGCACAAATAAACATCACTTCTATTCAGTCCTAAAGTTTCAAGGATCCAAGAGATTTGGGGATGTCCATAGCAGATTTGTAGAATTTGTCAACTTTTTTCCTAACCCTAGAGGGAGACTCTTGGCAGTGTCTCCTAGGATATTTTAAACATTGCAATGCTGTCTTCACAATGAAAGGTTATCTTTTGAGAGAAAACTCAATTCATCCTCTTTGGCACAAATAGAAATAGAAAGACTCATCTTAGGTACTAGTTTATAAAGAGACCTGTGCTGCCGTTAACTAGCTTTCCTCTATTCACATACCTTAGGTGTGCTTATCAAAAGTTCACTGTCAACTAGAAGTGACATCTGTGGATCCATATTTAGGCATATCCTGAAGTTGCAAAAGCATAATATTTCTCTTCCCAGTTTCCCTCTTGTTGCTGTACTTTGCTGTACTACCACCCCTCTCTCAAAGTACATATAGAGTCTCATGGTATTTTTTATTTATTATTATTATTAGTTACATGAGGAAAGTGTTTGTGGATTCTAAATGCCTCTGAACATTTAGTATTTTTTTTTTTTACATTTAGTTAGTTATTGCTTTCAGAATTAGAATGCTTGAGCAAAATAATACCAAACGGGAAACATTTTCCAAATGATCACATTAACATCTAGCTTTAGTAACAAGAATGAAGAAAATTGGGGGGTGTAATTGTAAGAAGTAAGGAACTTTAAGTCAATTGCTGAGTAATTTTCATATATAAAAGAGTGATAGTATTCAGAAATAAGATGGGATGATCTTCTTCCATTTTCAAGAATTTTCCACTGTGGCTTGCCCTGCAGTTCTAGAAAGAAAATTATGTTACATGTTTAGAAATCCTTGTATTTGCATTCATCCTCTGGCCTTTAAGCTTGTTACACTTTTAAAAAACTGCCCGGTGGTCTCAGAAGCAATGCATACCAAAATATGTAATTTTGCATATGAGGAGAAAATTAGTTTTAAAATGTACACTTCACAAAATATAAACAAAATGTGAATGTCATTAAATATGTGAAAATGCTCATTTTCATAAGTAATCTAAAAAATCCAGATTAAAACAAATGGAAAACAGAAGCCTAAACTTTCTAAAAGTTAGAAGAATGTAGAGTGAGTATCCAGCCTCCAAGAGGCCCCCAGCAATCCTCACTTCCTGATATTAACACACTTGTAGGATGCACTTCAAATGGAATGAAGGCTGACCTGTGTAACTAACATATACAACAGAAATAGTTTTCTGTCATTTTTAGACTAGATTATAAAAAGTCTCCCAGTTTCCACTTTGCTCTGAGGTTGTTCAATCTGCGGCAAGTCAGTCACCATTCCATTCACAAGAACACTAAAGAAGCCCACATGGGCAGGAGCTGAGCCACATAACCAGCAGCCAGCACTAACTGCCCCTCTGTTGGCAAAAGCCACTGCCTACTGTTCCCACCTTTCATCTGCCATATGAGTGAACCATCTTTGAACTGGATTTTCTAACTCTTGGCAAAGTTTCAAGGCTACAGTTGCAGATGATATTTGATTATAATCTGCTGATAAATTGAATCACTCCTTCATTCCCAACATACAGAAAATGTAAGGATGATAAATCTATTGTTTTAAGTCATCAATTTTTACAGCAATTTACATGCAACAATAAATAAACAATAAAAGGTAAAATTACTACTTTCATATATCTGCTTTGAAAGTATAAATTCGTAAAACTGCTTTGTATTGAAAAACAGCTGAGCATATATAATATATGTGTGTGTGTGTATATAGTATATATATATATATATATATATATATTAGTTTTTTTTTTTTTTGGCAGTCCTGGGGATTGGGAATTCAACCCAGGGCCTTGTGCTTGTGAGGCAGGCACTCTACCAACTGAGCTATATCCCCAGCCCAACAGCTGAGCATTTTAAAAGTTGAAAATATATATAGCATATTGCTTTACAAATATGCTCATTCTCAGCTTCATGTGGCAAAAATATTCAACAGCATCGTTGATCAAATTGGATAAAACCCAAATGACTAGTAATAATAGAATAATTTATGAAAAAATGTAATGTCATTGTATAATGGAATAGTAGACAGCAATGAAAACAAAGTGCAAAACTGGGCATAGTGATACATGCTGGTAATCCCAGCTACTTGGGGGGTAAGATTGCAACTTCAAGGCTAATCTGAGCAATTTAGTGAGACACTGTCTCAAAAATTTAAAAAATTAAAAAACAGGATTGGGTATTTTCCTCAGTGGAAAAGTACCACTGAGTTCAATCCCCAGTACTTAATAAAACTGAAAGAAAGAAAAAGAAAAGAAAATACAGTTGAAATAAGTTCTCTATACCTTAACAAGGTACAATATGAAAATATTTCACATAAATATCAGAAAAGAATAATTGACCATAAAGATGTATACAAAAGTATCAAAAAGGAAATCAAGGAAATGATAACTCAAGAAGGATTAAAATAACAATCATAATCAATACATGACTATTTTGTCAAGAGGAAAAAGGAATTTAGTGAAAGGTGCATGGTGAAGGTAGAGGCTGTTTCTGGGTTTGTTGCAATATTTTGTCTGTTGACTTGATTTGTGGTAACATAGTTATAATGGTGTTCACCTTATGCTTATTTAGTAAACTGTGCATATATCAGATGTACTTTTTTGTGTTATATACTCATGCATTGATTAATGCTGAAATACATCTGATAAATGCCTTGTTAGATGAGTTTGTCATGTGTGAATATTGTAGAGTACACCTACACAAATCCGCATAGCGCAAATCCATTGGCTGACATGGCCTCTTGTTGTAATCAGAGATGCGACAGACATGTTATGGGAAGCTGCGGCTGTGTAATACAGCATATGCTTTTACAGTAAACTTATTTTTTAATAAGTCAGAGTACACTCTAAAATAATTAAGAGAAATACAGTAAGTAGATAAACCAGTTACACAGAACTTTATCAATGTTATGTACTATACATACCTGAATGGACTATGCTTTTATAGGACTGGGAATGCTGTTGGTTTGTTGTAAACTAGCATCATCTCCAACAGGTGAATAATGCAGGAACACTGTCATATATGTTGTAAGTCACTGCCTAAAATGTCATTCTGCATCACATGAGTATATTTTATAGTATTCATTTATTTAATAGAAATGATTAATACCTACTGTATACAAGGAAATGTTCTAAAAACTTTGTAAATATTAACACTTTATTTCAATAGCATTAATTTTACTATGAAAAGTACTTTAATTGGCCCCAGCTTATAGATTATGAGACACAGAGCACATAAGAGTTACAGAAAGTCACAGAACCTGTGACGGACAGAGTAGACTCAAACTTAGGAAGTTTGTGTGCAGAGCTTCTGTTCTTAGGAACAAGATTGTTCCTTTACTTTAATCGTTTAATTGAAACTTTAGTTGTTTCTTTTCTTTCTCTTGTTGGTTGTTTAACTGGTTTTCATTGATTGGTTTGGTTTGGTTCAAACAGATAAGAAAGGAGAGGTATATCTTATTTTGCATGAAAACTGCTATCATTGAATCCCCCTGCACTTCAAAGACAAATGAGAGGTTTAGCCAAAATAAGCAATTTCAAAATCCCCCAAACCTAATGGATATAAGAAATCTGCTAAGAAGACAGAGAAGTGAAAATGAATAGGAACACACCACTTAAGAGCAGGATCACCTTGACCTGTTTCACATCTGGTGAGTGTCTTAAATTAGTGCTTGAACAAAATTCACTGAAGCTTTGAAATATTAGAAAATGCATGCACTCCTGAGAATTCCTCCTGAGTTTCACACATACTGACAGAAATCTCTATTTCAGTGTTAACTAAACATCTTCTCTAAAACATCCAACACATTGTTTACCACTGATCACATTCAGACCAGGTTGACTTCTGGTATAATTGGTACTTTAATGCTCAGAGTTACATCTAGATATGGACCTTGCTCCTTAAGTCTGTAAGCAAATACCTTTAAAAGGGCAAAATTCTCATGCAACAGATTGGATTGATCTTTATGTTGGTATGCAATTAAATATAGAGTGTCAGTGTTCCTCAAAAAAAAAAGTGTAGACTTTTTGAAAGCTACAATAAATAATAGCAGATGAAGGAATGTAAATATAAATGGAACTTTCTTGATTTGAGGAAACAAAGCCCCTTTGTTTGGAAGCAACATTTTAATTGGAGAACAATTCAGCAAAAATTATGACATAGGAGAACATGGGCCCAAGAAAGTATACTGAGGGCTTCATGTTTCATATAAAACTTAAATTATAAAATCAATAAGAAATATTCAGTACTTATCAGCAGCAACAAAGAACAAATCAATGAAAGAAGATTCAGGTGAAAATCCGACAACTTAGGGGAAAAATATATATCTATATTCTAGTGGAAATGGAAAAATAATATGTGAATAATGTACTTTTTGTGGTTTCAAAATGAAGAGAAATATAGAATCAAGGGATCTTCCAAGAATTGGTAGTCTAAAACCAAAAGAAATTGATGAATATTACAACTTTCACAGACCCTTCTTACTGCCATACTCAAACAGTTATTTCTCCTGATGAAATTGTTCTAATCCAACTTGAGACCAGACTGGGAGACTCAAGGGAAGGAAAGTAACAAATAAAAAACTATATATGAAATAAGAAAATAGAGAAGTGATTTAGTTCTTTTGGCAGCATATTTACTTTCTGTATAAATGAGAACTGCTCCTATTTTAGGACAGGTTATTCTTACAGAAAACAATTCCAAGAATTCATATGGCAGAAAGGTACCTCGCAATTTCCTTTTATTGTAAATAAACATGATGATTGGTTTGTATTTGTGTACCCACCACCAACCCATCCAGGAAGACCCACAGATTTCTTAGGATGATAAAAATAGAATTCCTGGTGGCTTCAACAAATCTGGGGAAAGCTGCACCACCATATGTCATTCTGATAAATACTCTGATTTTGGAAAATGGGTATTATTGAATAGATGCCTGTCCAGAATTCATACAGATATTGGCATAACTTCTTTTCCCTTGAAATAATTTGAAGTTATTTATTTCTATAAATTATAGTAGGTTATAAATAGAAATGATTCACTATGTTGATGGCAGTGTATAATATTTGTACTCAGTAACAACTTTTAAAATGATAATAGAAATTTTTTTCAAAGACATTGAATTGCACTTTTCAGAAATATTTCTCCAAGGAAAGGATGACTTAGAACATTGCTACTGCAATATTCTGTGTGAAGGTATTGTGAATTTATAAACTGATGAGTCTCTAAATCAATGTGCCGTGGGGTTACTCTAGTTAATTTAATTCTGCAAAATACTAAAGGAATAGATTTTAGCATCAGAATTTTTACAAATGCAGTACAGTGCATTTCTGAGTTTTCTAAGTAATAATAATTGAAAATCCAGCATCTTACACTTAATCAGTTGTTATCAACATTTTAAAATATCCATATACATTACAATTATTTTTTGAATTTTGAATCAAGCAGCTTTTATTTAATAAGGAAAAATCTTTTTGTCTTAGGTAAGAGAAAGTATGCATACATAATCACATTTTCATCAAAGATATTCTGCTCAAAGAATGGGTTGCAGAATTCATAGTTGATTTACAATGTTTCTTTATTTTACTGATGTTTCTCCTGTACCTAGATAATCCAGAAACTTGACTTAAAGTGCTAAGGAGAATATTTGGACAAAATATTGCTCCTGCTAGTATCTGCTATATTCATTTACCTGAGTTTTTATTCAGTGCATATTAATAATACAGAAAAAGGAGTATGGCACTTTGGCATCACTGTGGCATATTCTTAAATGCATATAACATGCTCTAATCATTTCCTCCCCACATGAGCACCCTCTGCCCTCCCTGATCACTTCTTCTCTGCTAGTCTGTCTGCTACTTTTCTGTTGTCTTTTTTTCCCCTTAGATTGCACATGTGAGAGAAAACATGTGATATTTGTTTGTCTGAGTTTGGCTGGTTTTGCTTAACATCATGATCTCCTGTTCCAACCATTTTTCTACAAATGGCATGATTTTATTCTCCTGCGTGACTGAATAATATTTTGTTGTGCATATATTGCATATTTTCTTTCCATTTATCCATTGATGAGCATATAAACTGATTCCATAACTTGTCTATTTGAATTATTCTACAATCAACAGGGATATACAGGTATTTCTGTAGTATTTAAAGAATATATAGCTGAACCTTATAACAATTTATTTTTATTTCTTTTTTTTTTTCAGGAATATCCAAAATGCTTTTCCTATTAACAGTGTATAAGTGTTCCTTTTTCCCCTCATTTTCACCACCATTTATCGTTTTTTTGTATTCTTGATGATAACCCTTCTGACTGGGGTGAGAAGAAATCTCAATTTAACTTTGATTTGCATATTCCTGATGGCTAGAGATACTGAATATTTTTATATAATTATTGGTCATTTCTACTTCTTTACAGAGATGTCTGCTCAGTTCATTTGCCCATTTATAAATAAATTGAGATTGGTTTGGGGAACTAGTTTTTTTTTAAGTTCTTTACATATGCTGGATATTAATCTTTGTTAAAAGAATAGCTGGCAAAGATTATTTTTTCTATTCTGTAGATGATTTATTCACTCAGAAAGTGAGTGAAGCTTTTTGATTTAGTCCAATATGTTGACTCTTGCTATTATTTCCTGAGCTACCTAAAGTCTTATGCAGGAAGTCATATCCTTTATCTATACCTTGAAATGTTTCTCCTGGTTTTTTTTTTTCTGTTTTTTTTTTTTCTCTCTAGTTGTTTCATAGTTTCAGATCTTATATTTAGGTCTTTGATCTGTGTTGAGTTGATTTGTGTACAGAGTGAGAGAGAGTGATCTAGTTTCAATCTTCTACATATGGATATTCAGTTCTCTTAGCACCATTTGTCAGAGGCTATTTTCCCCCCAATGTATGAACCATAGAAGTCTTGGGTATCTCTTTATCGGCCATAGGCCAGAGAAATGAAATTGGTTGGATTTGCTGTGTGCAATCTTGCATAAACAATAGTGATTGAGTGTAATAAATGTTCAGATACAGAAAATCACTAGTTAATTAATAACAGTTCTAAGAAAATAAACCAAGTATTTAATGAATATTATCATTAAATTCAATATCATTAAAGCCTTTCCTCTTCACAACGCAGGTGTGATCTCATTTCCTCAAGAAAGGCAAGGGTTATGAAAAAGCTTTCAATATATTCCAAGGATAAACACTTGAAAAAGAATTTACCAGAAGTATCCTGAAAACAATATAGAAACGTACATGTGAAGTCCCTATTGATTTTTCTTTTGGTTATTATTGACCTAACAGAAACACATCCTGCATTTGTCCAGGTAGTCATTCACTGAAAACGTAGGTGGTCACTCCTCTGTTTCCAGTATCTTACCAGATACTGAGGTAATCTACTTCGTTGAGTACTCTTCCTGCTTTCATGAAGTTTGTAAACTAGTAAAAGAAGCTAACATCTAACACATAAACAAATATCCACTGAATGCTATGGTGGCCATAATCTGAGTGTTCAGGGAAGACCTGTCTAGGGAAATAATATTTAAGATGACTTCTGAAGGATCACAAGGCAATGGTCAGGGAAACAAGGAATTCTGAAGGATTCCTTCTAGAGGGAAAACTTCTAGACTGAAAATGCACCTGCAGAAAAATATTTTCTTCAAAAGAGAAGTTAGAGTCAGATAATAAAGGACTTCTCCATTTTAAAAATAAATTCCACAATATTTCAATTGGTGCTCTACCATAAGCAGTTTTACATTTTAAGATAATAAACCTGGTGACATAATGATTTGGGGTTAACAGATCTAAGAAGCAAAGATTTGTGTTTGATTCGTGAGGGTGAAAATAAATACATTGCAAAAATAATTAAGTAATCTAGTGTATGTGATGGGAAAGAGAAGAGATAGATGCTAAAGCATCTAGTTTTAGCTCTGTGACCAAGAAGAAGTGGTTGTCTAACAGATCTGTGAATTCAGACTGAGGGATCACTTCAACTAGAAGGAAGAGGAGAAGGAGAAGGAGGGGGGGAGGGGGAGAAGGAGAAGGAGGAGAAGAAGAAGGGGGGAGAGGAGGGGGGAGAGGAGGAGAAAGAGTTCTTGCTTGGGTAGGTTAATTTTATCAAACTTATAGGACTACTATGTGACAATATATTGGGAATATCAAACTTGAAAAATTGTGAACAATATATAGGCTTTAAAATAATTCACATGTTCTGGATGTTCTACAGGTAGCACTATATGACTGCATCAAGAGAAAGATAATTATTGAAAGGAGGTGAACCAAGTCTGAAATCCTGAGGAACATCAAAAACTCTGGGGACAAAAGAGAACAAAGGAGAGGAAAGAGCCAGCTTTATTCACAAGAATGAAAACTTGGAGGCCATTAAGATGCTTTTCAGTAACTGAATAGATAAATTGGTATATCCACACAATGGGATATTATCAGAGGCATGAAGAAATGAGTTAGCAGACCATGAAAAGTTCATGGAAGAAAGGTAAATGCTTATTAGTAAGTGAAAGAAGCCAATCAGAAGAGGCTGCATATTGTGATCCCAATTATCTGATGTTATGGAAGAAGCAAAACTATGAAGATGGTAAAAGATGAGTTATTGCCAGAATGAGTGAAGGGCACAGAGGAATTTTAAGGCTGTGAAAATATTCTGTATATATTACAATAATAGTACATGTCATTATACTCTTATTAAAATATATAGATCATACAATATAAATATTAACTCTTAAGATATCTGTAGGTTTGATTTAATAATAGTGAATCATAATGTCTTGTTATTTTCAACACATATACCCACTAAAGCAAGACGTTAATTAAAAGACAACCTTAGGAAGCAGGATGTCACAGGGGTGCTCTGTAATTTATTCTCAATTTTTATATAAACACAACTGCACTAAAATGAAGTTTATTAATTAAAAAAAATGAAAGGTACAAAATGCTGGCAAAGGTTCAGAATAACAGGGAGACAAAGGAAATAAAACGCTGGGAATGAATCATAAAAAAGACATCAAATGAATGTTGAAAAGCAAATGAGAATCAAATACTGTGCTTTATATCAAGTAAGATGAAAACTGAAGAGAATTAATTTTATTTTCTATTATGAGCTCATTGGTAATCCTAACAAGAATAACATTGGCAAGGAAAGGATTAAAAACTGTAACTCTGTTGTCAGGGGATGGATTAGACATGAAGAGTTAGAACCAGTACCTGGCAAAGGACTTATTTTCTGTAGTTTCATATTTATTTAAACTTACACTGGAGACAGTGTAATCTTAGTAAAGCATACTTTCCAGCCATTTATAGAATTCATTGTCTGTCAATGACTATTCACTCCTTATTGGATGAAGCATTACATGTTTTTAAAGACCACTGTGTCTATTTTACGTATATTTGAATTTTCTTTCCTTCCAAGTCTTGTATGGCATTGAAACCATGTTGATTTTTAATAAATGAGTGAAAAGATCAACATATTTTAAGTTCTTCTTCTCATATGTTGGTTCAGATAATTTCTTTAAAATGTTAGACTGATGATATAGCCTGTAATTCCAGTTATTTGGGAGGCTAAGGCAGGAGGATTGAATTTCAAGGCAGCCTCAGCAATTTCGCAAATTCCTAAACAACTTAGTAAAACTCTGTCTCAAAATAAGAAAAATTAAAAAAGACTGGGGACATGGCTCAGTGGATATATGACCCTGGGTTTAATCCCTGGTACTAAAATAAAATAAAATGCTAGACCAGTTCAAATGCTTTAGGAAGTAAAGGGTTAAGAACAAAACTGAAATGGTAAGCAATGGCAATAATGTTTTCTTCATCCTCTCAGTGAAAGCAGGACCTTAATATGTGTCACGAGAGAATAAATAGAAAAGCTCTCAAGATTCCAAATAATTATTTACAACTTTGGGCGTTTGCAGGGAGTAATTTCTCCAGTGCCTAGGCACTGAAACCCAAGCCAGTGTGAGGCCAGGCTTAGCATTGTGCATGTTTTGGCTGCAGGGGAGCTTTTATGTTTAGAGAGAGCAGCAGCTTTTGATGAGATCTGACTTGCTTATCTCACACTTGGGGCTGCAGAGGTGAGTCACTGCTGTGTGTCTCCCAAGCTATCCTGACCCCCATCATCATGCTGACTTCATGAGCCAACTCCATAAGCCTGATGCCATCTTTTCCTTTGAGATGGACTTATGTATTCATGTTATGACCTATTTCATAATGAACCTACTGTTTACCCTCTAGGAAAAATTTAATTGGGATTGACTTTAAGTCTTTGAAAGCAGCACTAATTTTATCCAAATCATTTCATACCACTATAAGAGAGCTGGCAGGCAGGTGGTGTTCCCACTGCTTTCAACTTAGGTGAGCCACTCTACCAATTTGTTTATTACTATTTATTTACTTGCCTTTTTATTTGCTATGCTAGGGATTGAACTCAGTGCCTGATGCATGTGAGGCATGTGATCTATGCCTGAGCTATACTTCCATTCCATTAACAGTTTTTAAATAATTTCAGTACCCTTTATCATTAGTAAGTATCTGCATTTTAAAAGTTTTTTAAAGAAAATCTTTCCTCATTATGATTACTTTAGACTAAACTGGGGCACTGATGTGTTTATGCTATCAGAGAAATATATTCAACTTGATGGTCATACTTTATATTTTTGTTTTATTTCAATTCTTTTTTATTTGTTATTTTTAGATATACTTGATGGTTGGAGTGTACTTTGACATATTAAACATACATAGAGTATAACTTCCCATTCTTGTGGTTGTACATGATGTGGAGTTTCACTGGTCATTTATTTATATATGAACATAGGAAAGTTATGTCTGATTCATTCTACTGTCTTTCCATTCATTCCTCTTTGTCTAAACCAATAAACTTCTATTTTTTACTCCCCCTCTTAATGTGTGTTAGCTTTGCATACCAAAGAGAACATTCAGCCTTTTGATTTTAGGGATTGGCTTATATCACTTAGCATGATATTTTCCAGTTCCATCCATTTACTGGCAAATGCCATAAAATTCTTTTTTATGGCTAATATTTCATTGTGTATATATGCCACATTTCCTTTATCCATTCATCAGTTAAAGGTCACGTAGGTTAGTTCCATAGGTTAGCTATTGTGAATTGAGCTGCTATAAACATTGATGTGGCTGCATCACCTTTGGGTATATACTGAGGAGTGTGATAACTGGGTCAAATAGTAGGATAACTGGATCCACGTTCATTGAGAACTCTCCATACTGCTTTCCAGAGTGGTTGTGCCAACGTGTAGTTCCACCAGCAATGTCATAGCTTATTTTTAATACCCAGCAATCTGAAGAAATCAAGCAAAGAATACACAATTTTGGTCATAATAGATGACATTTTATTTGAACTACTGAATACACCTAGATCAAAGAGCTCTCAATTCTAGAATGTGATGCTGCATCTTTAACTGTAGGTTATCTCAGCAAATAAGGGATCATACATTTGATCTAAGAAAGTTAACATTATCCAGAGAAGTTTATTTTTTCCCCACATTTTTCATTGTTGCATTATAGCTTTTTGTATTAATGGGATTTGTTGCTACATCTTCATACATGCACCAGAGAAGTTTGGTTATATATTTCAGTGATACAGACTTCACAACTTATCGTAAAGACAGATAATCTACAAAACTATCTCTACCTAATCATTAGACTGGATGTTAAAGCAACAGACATTAAAAACATAGATTTCATAAGACTTACATCATAAGCATCTGAATTCAGTATTGATTTCCTTAATTTCTGCATTTGATTGAATGTATTTCTAAGAGGTTAATTTAAGAAAACTATTTCCAGCTGTTACCCTGCCCTAACCTCTACCTTGGCAATAATGTCAGAAAAAAGTGACTATTGAAAATTCTATGCTTAGGCTCCCTGGATATAAGGTAAGTTCTACACTGCAGGAAAATTCATCTTCATCAACTTTGTAATAGCTCCTATAGTTTGAATCTCTGTGGAAAATATTGACAATAATTAAATAGTCACTCTAAAAATTCAGGGGTAAAAATCCAACATTTATTTACTGAGCATTGACATAGTATTTTCTTCCATGTATTTCCTACTATACATGTCCCTCCCATATCTGATTTTCAAATAGAATATACAACACAAATTTCTTTTATGAAATGAAAAATAATATTGATAATTGGGAACAAAAGAAAGGATTATGAACACTTAGAAATTAAAATTGACTCTTCTTTTCAAGGAGCTCCTTCATAAAATCTCTAATGGTATGCTATCAATGTTTAAGGTATTCCCATCACTCTTCTAGGTAAGCGCCAGGTTTTAATTAGTATAGTCTTCACAGCAACTCTAAGATTATCTTCCTAGTTTCAGTCATATGGAAACTCTGACACAGAGAAACTGAATAACTTTATGGTTATAAAATTAGTGGCAGAACAATTATCAAAACAGGTAAATCTGAATACACATTTCAATATTTAACCACTATGCTATCCTAAAATTTGGCTTCCATGTTAGTTAGACCTATTTCATGCATACAAAAGAAACCAGAAATAGCTGAGTATGTATAATTTGATTATATGTCAACGATATGAGGGAGATTAGAAGTATGAAACATCCCAGATTGGGCTACAACCACCATCAGCAGTCCTTATCTGACCCAATTCTACAAATGTGGTATTATTTCTAATCTTACAGGCATAACAAGACCAGGGTAGAGGGTAACACAGAACAGACCAAAAAGTCATCCTGCATGTTACACATTAAAAGGCTGAAAGATTTCTGAGAAATGTAAACAAAATTATAAATAATATTTACTTTGAAAGAAAAAGGGTTCCTGAAGGAATTTCAGTTTTTATACTTCAGTTATATTTGATTTTGTTTTGTCAAAATGGGACTGTTTGATAGTTTAGAGTAAATAAATATATTTTGGGTATTGCAGAAAAAGAAGAAATTATTGGAATCATTTTTTCTAATAATAGAATAAAGATGATAGAAAACTAAGAAAAGTAAAATATTAAAATGAGTGAAATAAAGTATTAACAACATAATGTCTTATATGCTTCATAATGAAAATGTGTTTACACTAAAAATTTTGAAATATATAGACAATAAAATCACGCAAATATGTGAAGATAAATATAGAAGGATGACATAAAAGGAGAGCAAAGTTAAAGAAAATAAGATAGATGAGAAATTGGGTATTAAAAATAAAATTGAAAGTATCATAAACAGTGGTTATGATTAATCATTATTACATATAGATACAACAGTTATATATTTTATATGCAACCATTACAACCAGAGTTTGTTAAAATATCGTTCATGGATGAGAACACAGTTGCTTTGGAAATGGATTTCATAGCATGGAAATCAAAGAAGTAGTCTTCTGAGGCAGAAGCCACGAAAATATAGAATTGGAAATCTTTCAGTCATAGATATATTTTAACTTTGTTAGTTAGAAGGGCAAAATTCAGAGTACAAACCATGCGTGATCTCAAATTTAAAAGTGCTGCCGTTTTGAAATGAAATTTTGTGGCAGATTCCCTGTAACTGATGTTATAGTACATGTTATTTCAACAAATAAAGAACATAGAAAGGACATGGCTGTGAATTTTGAGGATTTTCAGGACTCCAGATATGCCAAGTAGATGTAGAAGCAGATGAAGTCCTCTCCATCCAATGACTGATCAGTGATAAATGCATTTTCAAAAATTAGAAGATTTGAACAGTTTCTGGCAAGGTCGCTCAGACCTTGGATCTGATCTGTTTATTCTTTTTTTGCACTATAATGGCATTACCATCAAGATGATGGCTTAGAAAACCTTATTGAATTTGAAGATGACATCAAAGATGTAGAGGAGATAGCAATTACATTAGAAAAGTGAGTCTAATGTCATTTTTAAAGACCTCGGCAACGTTTTGATATGAAAACAAATACAGGAGGTAAAATTTAATAAAGTCCTGTATTTTTAAAATAGTTGTGCACAGATGATGTGACTCTATTTTGTGTACAACCAGTGAAACAATAGCTGTACTCCATTTGTGTTCAATGAATCAATAAGTAAATAAAATAAAATAAAATAGTTGTGCAATGAAAGTGAAGATGTATATTAGGAAGAGACAATGACAACAAGCATCCTTGAACTGATTATCTAAATATTAACCAATATCTTGTTTTAATTCAAAAACTACAAAATACCTGGACCTATCAGTACTAAAGAGATATCATTACAATTAGTTCATTTATTCATTATTTTGAGTAATAATTGAATGCTCTCTATAAACGCTTAACTGAGTATTATTTATACAATCCTGCAAAGAAATAATAGATTTCATCAAGAATAAGCAATCCATTTGGGGAGAACATCATAAAAAGTGCTAATTATAATATAGAATCAAAAACACAATAAAAGGGATAATTGCAGAGTACTGAGAATACCTAAAATAGGACAAACCTGTTAATGAGAACACAGAAAATTTATTTTAGAAGGAATTTCATCTCAGCTGAGTTGCAAGAAAATGATTTTGATTTGAAAAGAAAAATTAATAAAAAGGTGGAATTAGCTTATTAGAGAAATGGTTGGCACTGTGGTTAATAAAATATAATATTAGATACAGTATCTTAAGTGGCCTTGTAATAAGGGTTTAAGATTATAATATAAATGGGGCCTGGTGGTGCATGCATGTAATCCCAGCATCTTGGGAGGCTGAGGCAATAGGATTGAGAATTCAAAGCCAACCTTAGCAATAGTGAGGCTCTAAGCAACTCAGTGAGACCCTGTCCCTAACTAAAAGACAAAATAGGGCTGGGAATGTGTCCCAGTGGTCAAGTACCCCTGAGTTCAATCCCTGGTACCAAAAAATAAAGTAAAATAAAATTTACTATTAAAAAAAGATTATGATACAAAGGACATAATAATCTAAAAAACTGCAATTGTCACATCCACACCTTCACACATGGCCTTATTTGTAGGTGAGCACCTGCACTCTTGTTCCTGTGTTCTCGCTTGTGCTATAGTAGCTAGACTTTGAATTCTACTTTGCAAATGCTTTTCCTTGCAAATCCTGCATTAGAATTCACCAGTAAGAGTCTTTCAGGCTACATTTGGTGGAAAAGAGTATAAAGTCATTTTATAACTCATCCTCCAATACTGAGAAAATTAGGGGCTTTGAGGGAAGTGATCTTTGGTAGCATTCCCAGTGCATTTCACTGCAAATCAAAAAACTTCCACTCCCCTGGAAAATGATGATCGTTGACTTCCATTTTCTGTGATTCCTGAAACTTTCCTAAATCTAAGAATCTTAACAGAAGACCATATACATAACTATATCAATTTTTCCTTAAACCATTATATAAATTTTTTTGAATATCAAATTCCTGGATATTAAAATGCACTCCTGCTTGAAATACCAATAGTGAAATTTCTAGTTTCTAATTTCCTCAGCAGAAGTCTGAAAATTGATGACATATACACATTTGATTTGAGTCAGATATTACGATAGGATGAATTGAATATTTGAATATAAAAGACTGTAATCAACAGAATCAAAAATGCAATTGAGATATGATTATAAACTGAGAAGGGAATTTGAGTAGTTTTTTGTTTTGTTTTGTTTTTAAGTGGTATAAGGAAATACAAGAGAAAAGGAGTATTCACGTTTCTCACCCAGATAATAGAATGAATGGGCATTATGTTATTGAGATGAATCTCAAAAGATTCCACTGACTTGGTGGAAAAAAATGTAAGGTGGCTAAAGGGAATTATTGTCAGCTCTGGGATGTGGAAGAATCTTTCACATTAACCAGATAATGGGAACCATGAGTACAGATGAAATTATTCAACAAAGGTAGGCAGAAGGAGAATAAACTTGAAATCAGCACTTGTGGGAAATCCTTAGAAGAGAAAGCAGAGGTTGCTATAAAATCTGAAGTGGAATAAAGACAAAACATGAATTGGGAAAAATAAACAAGTATGCTTATACCCCTAATAAGAGAATATATAGGTTAAAGAAGATACAACTCACTAAACCTAGGACCCTAGTAAGATGTCAGGTAAAGTAAGTATTCTCTTTTGAAAGGCTAATAGCAAGAAGGTTTGATTTCTAGGTAAAGAAAATTTTTCAGAAACTTAATGAAGGTAGGTGCCAAACTGCTTTGGAGTTGAGAATGATTGGAAGGTAGAATAGAGATAGTATGTAAAATTCTTGTAAGATGTCTTGCTCTGAAATGAAAAGGGAGAGAGGGGAGAAATGAAGAAGGATATTAGATTGATTAATATTATATCAATTTTGCATTTATAATTTTAATTACAAAGCTGATAAAGGTATATGTATGAAAAGCTAGAAAATAATTTTTTTTCATTTGGTATGAAAGCTTTCTGGTGTAGTTTATAGAATCTTATAATCATAGGATCATATTGTCTGTTAAAAAGTGATCCTTTGACTGTTTCCTTTCCTATTTATATCTCATGTATTTCTTAATCTTGCCTAATTGTTCTGGGTAAAATTTTGAGTACGATATTTAATATGTATATAGATGTAAACAGTTATTTTTAATATCAATCAATATCTGGATGAAAACTGACGACTTCAGTTGTGTTTAGTGAAGGCTTTATATGAATATATCATGAGTTAGTCACATGGGCTTTTTTCAGAGATTTGGAAATTCTGTTTGTTGTAATTGATAGGTGTCACTTCTTGTTAATTTTGTTTAGAAGAAGAAATGGTCAGGCATCTGATTATGAACTGATGGTCTGTGGCCAATGACTTGAGTGGATGCCTGGTTCCTAGGAAGGAACTGGAAAAATTGGTAAAAAAGAAAAATGAAGATGAGATGTGCAGACAGACTTATTTGGGTGATAAGTGAAGAGGCTTATATGCAGTGAATTCTCACCAAAGGATAACTTCAGCAGTGGAGGATTTTAATAATTGAGAGAATAAGGTGCCCTAATTGGTGGATATAAGTTAGCCTTCTTCCCCAGCCACCTCTGTCATCATCAACGAGTTTATGAACAAAGTGGCCTGGGTGACAAGGGTACAGGTTATATGGGCTTGGCACCATAGACTTACAACGACTGACCTGACTGTAGCCAC
>JAJEJO010004422.1:49442-74029 GCA_020662805.1 Glaucomys volans
TTTGGGAGGGATAGGAAAGAATGGAGGAAGTATGGATGGTGTAGAGGAAAATGGTATGGGAGGGGGTGAGGGAAGGAAAAATAGTAGACTGAGACAGACAGTATTACCCTATGTATATGTAAGATTATATGAATTGTGTGAATAAAAAATAAAAAATTTAAAAAAGTTATGATCATTATCATGTATCTCATGATAACTCAAAGAAAAAAAAACTATCATCTATGGAGTTTCAGAATACCTTATCTACCTTCTTATTTACCTATATAACATTACTTCTGATTAAATAACTCACTTCACCTCAAAAGAAATGTTGTCATGAGGACCAGACTCCTGGAATTCACTGCCCTTAAATGAAGATTATGTCTGAAATATACACAAACTCCTAGAGTGTCTCTTATTATTATCTTGATTTGAGATTAACATCAATGGAAAACTATAACAACTCAATTCATATAAGATTACTAATGGCCCAGACCACTCAGGAATGAAATTTTTGGTTACCTTGCCATGGAAAGAATCAACCAGCTTAAGTGCTTACTGAGGGCAAAGGAAAATAACAGTTACCACCGTAGGCGTGGAGAAAGAAATGAGGATTCAAATCATCACAAGCATTTTGTCCCTATTCTATAATGTATATGTAGATGTTTGTATAAAATAATGTTTTCTTCCCTCTCGAATATTAGATAAACTGATGTGTGTATTATAGCATTCCATTGTTGTCAATTTAACATTAGAATATTTAAGTTACAGGATATAAAGAAGAATAAAAATCACTAAAGGACTCTTGCTCCTTCCTTGAGCAATGGATTGATGTGTTCTCAGTTGTAGACAGCACATTCATGTCATGTTAGGTAGAATTATGACCTAATTAGTGTCTTTATCTCAAAATTAATTATGAATAAAGGAGATCCATATGTGAACCTCAGTGACAAAGGGTTGATTGCTACTATGGTTAATTTTATGTCAACTCGACTAAGCTACAGGGTGCCTAAATATTTGGTTAAACATTTTTTCTAGGACTGTTTGTGAAAGTGTTTTTGTATGAGATAAACAACTGAATTGGTACTGAGTAAAGCAGACTGACCTCTTCCCCAATTTGTCTAGGTCTTATCTAATCAGGTGAAGGCCTGAATAGAAGAAAAAGGCTGTTAAGGGAATTTCTTCTGCCTGAGTGCCTTCAGACTGAAACATCACTTCTTTCTGCCTTTGGACTTGAACTGATACAATGGCTCTTCTTGGGCCTCGAGCTTATCGGTCTCCAGACTGGAACTATACCTGTGTTTTTTCTAATAGCCAAGCCTTCAAATTTAAAATGGAGCTGCGCCATTGGTTTTCCTGCACCTCTAGCTTTCTGACTGCACATCTTGGGACTTGTAAGCTTCCATAATCACCTAAGTCAATTCCTTTTGATATATCTGTAGCTGCATCTGTATCTATACCTATCACCTAACATCTATGTAGGTATCTATATATCTATCAATCATTCTATCCCATCCCTTCTGTTTCTCTGGAGACTCATGGACTGTATTATCATCTTACAACTCCACTTGTTTAAATTTTGCATGCTATTTTCTATATTAACTCTCATGCTCTGTTTTATGCATGAAAAAATGTAAGCAATTGAATAAATTTAGGATGTCAGATATTGTCAGTCTGGTATGACCTAAGAACAGAGAGACAGGGCAAATGATAAAAGAAAGTGAAGTGAGATAATTCAAATCACAAATTGTATAAAAGAAACATACACATTTACACAGTCTCATTCATTCATGAATGATGTTCTTTTCGATTCTGCACATGCTTGCTACCATCTAGATTTGACCTAAGAGTTTTCTTCGTTTTTCTTTTTATTTAAAGGATATCTTCATTTATATTCCATATGTTCTCACCATCTTTGATGCCTGCAGTCTATTGACAGTATATGCAGTCTTGCTCACAAAATGCCAAATTCGATGATCAAAGCTCCTTTCTCTTCTTACTTGCATTTCAGACCACTTAAATGTTATGTATTAAGAAATCCCTTGTCCTCAATTTAATTGCATAATACCCCATGGTTCTAATGCTACATTAATCTACATACAAAAATCTATGGAAATTTATTATTTAGATATACATTAATCTGAATGTCATTGAGTTAATCTGCTCTGAGTTGACTTGGAATCTCAATCTACCTAATTTTGAAGGTATTACAAAAATTTACAATTATTAATTGCAGGTATTACAAAAACTTACTGAAGAATTTACTGCTCAAAATATTTCTAGAAATAACCTCAGAATATCTTTTACAACAAATATGAACTTGATGTCTGAGCCATTAAAAGTATAATTTTAAGCTACTTCTCTAATATTTTCATTTAAAAATTTGCACTGAACTCTTACTTGCTATAACCAGAACTGTTACCAGCCTTGTTAAAAGTGAGTCAGGCCGGGTGTGGTGGCGCACGCCTGTAATCCAAGCGATTTGGGAGGCTGAGTCAGGAGGATCGAGAGTTCAAAGCCAGCCTCAGCAACTTAGCAAGGCCCTAAGCAACTCAGTGAGACCCTATCTCTAAAATAAAATACAAAATAGGGCTTGGGGTGTGGCTCAGTGGTCGAGTGTCCCTGAGTTCAATCACTGGTTCCAAAAAAAAAAAAAATAGTGAGTCGGCTATGCATTTTTGCATAAGCAAATGATTGTATAGCTTTGCAACTTCATTTGGACTAGAAAAAAGATCAAATATTATTTTTGATTCTTATAAACAACTGGTTGGATTCCTAGACCTGTATTGAATCAATTAACAAATCCTTATATATTTCATTAAACTGGATACATATCAAAGTAAAAAGAGAAATGATAGGTTAGTATGGATGCTCTCATACTGCAATTTAGAAACATCAATCCCTTTTGATATTACAAACACCTCAAATAACCACACCTATAAAAACATACATGCAGATACATAAGTACCAATATAAATATGGTTCTTGAAACTTGGATGAATTCAGAGAAAAGATGAAAATTTGATCTCTCTGCTTTTGAATTTGTGTAGGTGTTAGAAATTATGTGTAGGCATCATCACAAACATTTTCCTGTGTTTATTCAAAGGGAAGGTCATATAAACTACAACCATTTTATCAATCCTTTTCAAATTGTCCTTAAAGCCACTCCGATTGCATAAGTATACTCATATTAATGACTTGTTAATATTCACCATAGTATGGTGAGATTTATTCCTGAAAAATAGTAAAACCTGCCAATTGCAATGATTGCAGCACCTGCGAATGTCCTGAAGAGAACATGCACTGGAGAATTTTTAAGATGGGCATAAAGGATGGAAAATAAACACATGCAGAGGTTTTCCCCTCAGGCATTCATCATTTGGTTCCAAGCATGAGTTAGCTCAATTTTCCTCCTCTGCTCAGCAGGTCACCACTGTGGAGGGAAGCTCTCCCTGCTCCTGCCCCCTCAGGGACTCAGTCTCCTTGGGCATTTTGAGTACAGATTGAATACAGCAGCATGTTTTCCAGCCTAAAGCATCATTCTCCATCTCATTTTAGAAAATTCAGTGCTCATCTTCTCTACTATTTCCATGGAATAAAAGGAGAGAATTAAACTTTGCTTTGGACTTGTGATTATACTCTGTTCAAATATGGAGCTTAGTGAAATTATCTAAGGAAATTTCTTAACTACTGATCTAAGAAGCTGTGAGAGTTGAAAAAAGTGCCTTCCTGAATCACCACTTAATTTTGCTTATGTTCCTCTTCTGAAAGATCAATTTAATGTATAGGCACAAGATACTACTGCCTGAGGTATGAATCCAAAAAATCCAGGGGTGGGGAGGGTAATTCTGTACCCAATAAATTTATTTGGTAAATATTCAGGAACAAGTACATCCCAAGTATTTTGGGGGATAAACAGTAATCATTATTAAAATGTAAGCATGATGTAAAAAATCGTTACCTCATTATACTTTATAAATTTCTAGTCCTTAATTGAAGCCAGGCTTCCAAGATATAACCTCAAGAAATGTAACTCCAAGACATAAGATTCAGAGTATGAAGAATGAGTGAATATTTCTTATAACCAAATAGCTTTCTAGGTCAGATAATGTATGTGTGTGGGGGTGTGCTTGTGTGTGTGTATCTAAAAACACAAGGGAGAGCAGAGATTACAAATGTTTCCAATACTTGATAGTTGCACCTATTTTTTATGATCTCCTCCTCAGTTATTCTTCTACTTTATTTAATCTTCATAATCCTCATTTTTTACCCTTTACACTTTGTTTTATTCTTTAAGAACTCCATACAGTCTTTAACCATGTTATCCACTAATGCATCCTCCAAATGGTTACAAAATCTCTGCCCTTTTCTGAGGTATTATTCCTTTTCAAATATTCTCAATAAAGTAATTCCTACTCCTATAACTCATACCTTAATGTTAGAAAATGTGATCAATATCCTCAGGCCTATAGCTTTTTTCCTCTTTCATTAGAAAAAATATACTTAGCTTCAGTAACTGTGGTAGATATTGTGATACATTGATGACAATATATCATTTTGCCTCCAGGAATTTATAGTTCATAGAAAAAAATGAACATTATAAATATAATAACAAAGTGAAATAAAAATTGTGGGGGAAAAATATAGAATTATTTGAAAGCAGAGAAAAAATATCTAAATTATCCATGAAGAATTCCCTGAGGATATGATATTTAAACAATATTTACTAAAAAGCAGTGATTGCTAACAGCAGACACTTCTGCTCTAGAAGTGGAAAGAGTGGTGTGTGTCAGAATGGAAATAGGACACATGGTACTTTCAAATCATTGGAAAATATTTACTATAGTGATTAATAGTGTTCAAGGCAAAGGGCCACAGGTAAGGCTAGAGAAGTCTACAAAACAAATCTTACAGCATATTGTTTAGCAAGGTGAAGGACAGAATTTCATAAGGGAAATAGAAAGTCAATGAGTCATTAAAAGGGAGAGACATTGATTGGCATTATTCGAAATCTAGTGAGTTTTTTTAAATATATACACATATTTTATTTGTAGGTGGACACAATACCTTTATTTTATTTTTATGTGGTGCTGAGAATCCAATCCATGGCTTCACACATCCTAGGTGAGTGCTCTACCACTGAGTTATTTTAATAGAAGAGTTGAATGTGGTTCTTTTCTGGATGAAAATGACTACCTTAAATGAAAATAATAATTGTGGGAATGACAAAACTCAGATGAATATTTATGAAATTTCAATAGATAAAGGCATATACAGTTGTTTAAAAAACTTTGATTCCTCCAGGCATGGTGACACATGCCTGAAATCCAAGCAGTTCTGGAGGTTAAGGCAGGAGGATTGCAAGTCCAAGGCCAGCCTCAGCAATGTAGTGAGACCTCTGTTTTAAAATAAAACTAAAATGGCTGGGGATGCACCTAGTGATTACGTGCCCTTGGGTTCAATACCTGTTAGCAAAAATAAATAAGCAATCCAACTTTGATTCTATTCATAGAAGGGGCTCCTAGAAGGAGTCACAGAGAGAGAATAATGCATGTACAAATTAGAACTGTTGAGGTATTTTAATACTGATTTAATAAAACAATTTAAAATGATGGTACACAAATCAGTCTCTAAAGTACTGTTCAGTGGAAAACAGAGAGTAACACTCTAGTATGTTGTGAAGGAAGATAGGAAGAATAAACCACACTTGATCAAAGCCAATGTTTGACAGAGCTGGTCAAATTAAATAGAAGCAAAATGGCCACAAGATGTGATATATATACACAATGGAATACTACTCAGCCATAAAGAAGAATAATATTATGGCATTTGTAGATAAATGGATGGAATTGGAGATTATTATGCTAAGTGAAATAAGTCAATACCAAAGAAACAGAGGCGACTGTTTTCCCTGATAAAAGATGACGATATAGAATCTGGTTGGGGGAGGGTGAGAGAGGAATGGAGGATCATTAGATTATGTAGAGGGAAATAAGAGGGGGTGGGGAGAGGGGTATAAAAAATGGTGGAATGAGACAGACATCATTACCCTACGTACATGTGTGATTAACAAGAATGATATGAATGTACATCATGCACAACCATAGAAATGAAAATGTGTACAATGAATCAAAATGAAATCTGTAAAAATAAAAAAAATTGATAATAATAAAAAAATTAACAGTAGCACATGATAATGTCAATGCCACTTCAAATAAAAAGCTCCAAAACAAAAGTATGAGCGAAAAAGAAAGATTAAGAATCTAACAAAGAACTAAAGGGATTAATTATAAAGGCAAAACACATCCATTTCATTCTTTAAAGAGTCCAATAAATTCAATAATTCTATAAGTAAAAACAAAAAGATAAGCTAGTCGCGCGATAAAATGAGATTTTTTAAATTTGTAGTTCTTGAAATGCCAAGGATTGAGACCAGGCAAGCATTTGCCACTGAGCAACATCCCCAACCCTAAAATCTAATTTTTAAAAGATCAGTTACAAAGAGAACAAATACGATTAAAAATAAAATAATTACAAGTAACAAATTTAAAAATGTGTAAAAAAAATCCTTGAAATTGAGGAAAATGATAACTGTTAGAGATAAGAGAAAAAAAAGTTACCACAGTTCCTGATAGAGAAGATCCAATTGAAAAAAGTACAACTTCAGGCCCTCTCTATATATACTTACCATTCTCTATATATAGGTATGCTTTGAAAGAATGTAGAAATGTTAAAAATCATAAATCATCAGAATATTGAACCATTAGCAACAAAAGAGTAGTACAGTAAGCTTAATTAAATGTCATTCTCCATTTACCTTTTCTCCCCAAAATGACAGGAACATGCTATAGATGAGTAGGGATGAAAATGTACATTGCTAACATGGATTTTTTGGCCATTATGGCTGGTAGTTCATTTAAACCATCATTCCTCATTCCCAGGGAAACACATTATTTAAGGGTGGGGGCAGGGGACAAGCACAGATAGATTAAAATCACATTACCAAACTTTACCTTCCCGTCAAAATCTTCTCATTTAGATTTGATGGGGTGAGTGAATGAGCTGTCAAAATTTCTTTATTCTTTATCCTTACTGCAAGAAGGCATTTCTAACTACAAGACAGTAAATGAAAATACTGTACTCTGGAATTCAAGCATAGGACCTCTGGATAGATGATATGGATTCATTTCTTACCAGCCTGTGAACTCTACCCTATGCTTCTTTCCCTGAGCCTATTTTAACTCTCATATGTGACTTGGTATTTCTTTATCTTCCAACATTCTATATGAACACTTCTCTGGATTCCAATATCAATGTCCTTTGAATTTCTCTATCCCTATCTCAGTTTGTCTCATGGTCACAAATACCTCCAGCCTACCTAACAAAAACATTTCTTCCTACTATCTTTCCAATTTGTAGGTCCCACCATTGGCCTACCTTGCAACACTCTGACTTAGTTCACGTGTTTTAATTTATATTAAAACGTACCATACTTGGTTGGCCCTTGGTTCACAATTGTTTTGCTACCAGCCTGAATATCCTTTCTTTTCATGCTAAGAATGAAATAAACATTTTAATTCTCTTTGGAAAGCAGATGCTTGTTTTAGTCATCTTGTCTTGTAGTAAGTTTTTATATATCAGAGGTGATACTGCCATATCCTGGTTCATAAGTACTTTCAGTTGGTCGCTCTCATCCATTTTTGCAATACATAAATGCATATACATTTAATTAATGAATGTATTTCTTGACACTTTATGCTGAATTTTAATTTCTAGTTGAAATATGAGTTCTACATTAGATTCCTTACAAAGATTCATTTCCCAATAGCCTTTCATTACTACTGAATCAATAACAGCTTGACAATTAAATATACTTAATATAATACTGAATATATTGACATGATTTAATTTAATTTTTTTTTAAAAAGATGCAATATCTATTTACAGGAAAAAGATCCATTTTGTCAATTCACACAATGGAATATTGTACAGTCAGGACAGACAAGAAAAATGATTCATGCTAGACAGTTCAATATCTATAATGACACTAAATCATGTTTTTCAAAATTAATGCAATAGTTTCCTGAGGATAATGTAGGAGCAGGGGATAAATAAAATATGGCTTGGGTGGGCTTCTGACTTGGGAATAATATTTTCCTTTGATTGGGATGCAGAATGCATGTGCGTAGTTACTATTTGAAAGATGAATTTAGCCATACTACTAATGACATATGTAACTTTTTATGCATGTTATACCATACTAAAAAGCTTTTAAATAAGGGCAATGCACATGCTTATGTAATGAAATGAAATTTCAGTGGTTATTTGCTAGAAAAAAAGATAGATGATGGATTCATGAATAGATATATAAATAGATTCTCCTAGGCCCAACCCATGAACCACTTGCATGTAATTAATGATTTTTTTTCTGAAGTTACATTCCTTCTATTTTTGGTCTAAAACCCAATTTTATAACAGCCATTATAGATTAAATCCATAGATCAAGTGTCCTTTTTAAGGTTATCCTGAGGAAGGTTAACCTGTGAGCCACAGTCCCTTAATAAGTTTCACAAGCTACTCACAATCATGTATAACTAAAAAGAACCAATAAAAAATGTTGACATTTAATTAAAATATTTAAATATGTAATTGAAAGTAGTATTTGCAGAACAAAGTTGCACAATAAGATTCCAAGTTTGAAGAAACTGCATACTCACTCAAAAAATAGTATGTCTAATGTTTTGTTTCTGAGGTAGCTTATTTATATACTTTGAAATAATATTTTCCAAATATTTATTCTTAGAAAAAGACAAGAACATAGAATATGTGGGGCATATTACTCAGTTGGCATTTTAGTTTTATTCTTTCTTTTTTTCACCTTTTTGTGAATCCTAGTGGAGACAATATCAGTTATTCCTTAATCTTTGGAAGAAATCTAATGCATACCTCTTGCTACCCTATACCTACAGCCCACTTTTCAGTACTTTTGAGTATTAATTCAAGCTAGCTTTTGCAGCAAAACTGCTGAGAGTTGCTCAGGATTACTGACCTTTTCTTCATAATTGCTTCTACTTTTCCATCAGTCTTCTGGATAATTTCATCATTCTGTATCCAGAATAACAGGATTATAATTATGGGAATTTATATATGTTGCTCTACACTCCATTAAGAAAATACTGAGATAGTATCTTCCCAGAACTAAATTCTCCCAAACAATATATAGATATCTTCATAGATTCTAAAATATTTGCTTTATTTACTATAATTTAATTTTTAAATTTTTTATTTTTATTTGTCCTAATTAGTTATATATGACAGCCCAATTTCCATTCATTGTACACAAATGGAGCGCAACTATTCATTTCTCTGGTTGTACATGACATAGAGTTCATATCATTCATGCGATCATAC
The DNA here is from genome assembly GCA_020662805.1 of Glaucomys volans. Lineage (NCBI taxonomy): Eukaryota > Metazoa > Chordata > Mammalia > Rodentia > Sciuridae > Glaucomys > Glaucomys volans. The sequence goes on from JAJEJO010004422.1 coordinate 58,833, forward strand.
AAGTACCTAGGGTAATGATGTCAGTCTCATTCCACAATCTTTCCCACTCTTCTGTCCCCTTCCTCCCCTCACTCCCCTCTGTCCAATCTGAAGTTACTCCAGTAATCCACCCCCATTATGGATCAGCATCCACATATCAGAGAAAACATTTGACCTTTGGTTTTTGGGGATTGGCTTATTTTGCTTAGCATGATATTCTCCAATTCCATCCATTTACCTACAAATGCCATAATTCTATTCTCTTTAAGGCTGAGTAATATTCCACTGTGTATATATGCCACAGTTTCTTTATCCATTCATCTTTTGAAGACCATCAAGGTTGTTTCCACAAATTATTGTGAATTGGGTTGCTGTAAACATTGATATGACTAAGTTACTGTAGAATGCTGATTTTGAGTCCTTTGGGTACAAAACAAGGAGTTGGGTACCTGGGTCAAACGGTGGTTCCATTCCAAGTTTTCTAAGGAATGTCCATGGTGCTTTCCAGAGAGGTTGCACTAATTTGCAGTCCCACCAGAAATGTATGAATGTACCTTTTTCCCCACATCCTCACCAACACTTATTGTTGCTTATATTCTTAATCATTGCCATTCTGACTGGAGTGAGATGACATCTTAGTTTTGATTTGCATTACTCTTACTACTAGAGAAGTTGAATATTTTTTCATCTATTTGTTGATTGATTACATTTCTTCTTCTGTGAAGTGTCTGTTCAGTTCTTTAGCCCATTTATTTATTGACTAGGCTATTTGTTTTTTTGGTGTAAGCTTTTTGAGTTCTTTATATATCCTGGAGATTAGTGCTCTATCTGAGGTGCAGGTGATAAAGATTTTCTCTCACTCTGTAGGCTCTCTCTTCATGTTATTATTTCCTTTGCTGAGAAGAAGCTTTTTAGTTTGAATTCATCCCATTTGCTGATTCTTGATTTTATTTCTTGTGCTTTAGGAGTCGTATGATTTTGTTGTGACTCTATATTTGAATAACAGAAGTAACTTTAATGAGAAAAAAAAAAAAAGCAAAAGGACCAACCAGGAAACAAGCATTAAACAATGACACCTACCTAGGTTCAAGCATTCCTTGTTTACACAGTCTATGGCAGTGCCCAAGCATTCATGTGAAGTACCCGGAGTGAGTGAGTATAGAGTCACAACTAGAAATCTGTACACAAAATCCAAGACTCTAACCCAGTCTCTTTTCCCTTTAGATATATCTTATAGCAACCTTAGCAAATGAGGTGAAACTCAAATTCAGAAACTCAGGTGAATCCTACAGTGTTGTCCAGATACTTCTATCAATATTTAAAATTGAGAAGATTTGTATTTTTCTATCTTGAGAATCCATGTTGGAAAACAAGATGTTTAATTACTAAAAAATGTTGAAATCGGACTGATTGTTCTTGAGTCTCTAGAGCTATGGATAAATAAGTAGTTGTCATATATATTAATATGTACAACTAAATAAATCTTAGAATAGTGTTTCAATATATAATTATAGTGCCATATTTACTATGACTCACATAAAAATTCATAAGAAAATTTCTCTGTCCCTCCTTTCAACATTTTTTTTCAAAGTCTTCACATAGATTATTGAAAAATTGTTTCTTTCACATGCAAAAAACATAATGAAAGAGTTGAATAAAATTTTGATGGAATTAGGCACCAAAGATCATAAAAATATAATTAAGGGAATGAAAAGATCAACAAAATTTATTCCTTGATGGATTATTCCATTCCTCGAGGAAGAAAAAGATACCATGTTTAATAGATTAGATCTGCTCCGCAGGGCTTTTTGAGAACCGAATTAAGCTGTACAATATTTTTGTCAAAATCTATAAAAGAAAGTAGGCACAAAATTTAAATAAAAATGCTTGAAGATTTTGCCTTCAAGGAAAGGCAAATAGAAACAGAAATTGCCTCATGTAAAGTCAAATGTTAAAATAAGATGATCATCACCAATACTCACAGACAATGCAAAGTAGTGGTTCTCAGGGCGATCTGATGGAAAATCATCTGAGGAGTTGTAGAACAGCAATACCTGACCTCACTCACACGGACTCTGATATAATTGACCTCTAGGGCAGTTGGTCAATCTGTGACTCCATGTTGTTTATTTGTTTTGCTTGCACTTTTAATTTAAGATGCCTGTGGCTATTCTAACTTGCTGATGGGGCCAATAACTACTAGTCCTCCCGTTGAGAGTTGACGTGATGGTATCTCTTGATAGCTGATGAAGAGGCTTTCTTTGGTACAGGGGATAAGATGCAGGTACCATTTATTGTTCTTTATTTTTTACATACTTTTAGGTTTTTAGTACTTCTAGTCTATTTATATTAGGATTTTGTTTTAGGTTTTCAAATATGTATACTTATTGTATAAACTTACATGGCTTATGTAGTCTAACATAACAACATACCTCATACATTCTTGAGCTTTTTTCTTTCTTTTTCTTTTCCTTTTTTTTTTTTTTCTTCAGTACTGAGGATTGAATCTAGCAGTGTTCTACCACCAAGCTACCTCCACAACCCTTTTATTTTTGAGACAATATCTAACTAACTTTCTCAAACTGGCCTTGAACTTTCAGTTCTTCTGCCTCAGCCTCCTGAGTAGTCAGAATACAAGCAGTGGCATCTAAATCTACCTTTGACTTCTCACAGTTGATTTTCTAGAATAGCTTGAACTGTATGATCTTAGTCAATTGATTTCGTGTCAAATTCTGTTCTACATTCATAAAATAGAGTATACATTATTATCTTTATTTTACCTGTAAAAATTAAAGACTCAGAAAATTAGACATATTGCTTAGAGACTTACAATCTTGAAATTTATACTAATCATTTCTATTCCAAAGTCAAGGCTATGAAATTTGAATAATTTCTTTTTTGCATTGATATAATTCAGTTATTAATTTAAATCTGTTTTTACTAAAAGTGGCTATTCTAGATTTCTTATGTGAAGTTTTAAGTTATTAGTGCACTAAGTCTCTTGGTGCTAATATTCATTATTTTCAGATTTTCAGATTAGTTTACTTTCTATATCTTTATTTTTATTTCTTTCGTTATATTCTCATATATTTTAACTGCATATTAAACTCATTATTCATATTAATTTTTATTAAAATTCAATTAGGAACATTCTATATACTTATTTTCACTTGCACCACTAGTTCTTAAATAATTTTTTTCTCATAGTTCTATATTTTAATTTTCTGTTTATTATTTCCTTTCATTTTTATTTACTCCAGAAGCATGTTGAAATTGTAGGATAGAGGGTCAATATTACAACAAGGCATTGTAGGAGAATCTATTCTCTTTGTTTTATTTTGTTTTAAAACAAAGTCTCACAATGTTCTTTCTGTCACCCAGGCTGTCCATGAACTGATGGTCCTTCTGCATCGGCCTCCCAAGTAGCTAAGCTTGGAGATACATGTCACCATCACTCAGAATCCACTACTTATCTATACACAGACTTCTTAATAAAATAAATATCAGTGAGCAAAACAGAAAATACAATCTTCTTGATACAGGAATATATACTTTACATACATATTATATAGTGTGCTAGAAAGTTAGGTATTCTATAAGCAGGAAACCATAAAGGAAATTTTATCTAGGACAGCAGAATAGGACTACTGAGACAAGAACAGTGGGACACGGAGGCATGTGAATGGCACTGAATCCATGTATTTGAGGAAGAAGTTCTGGAGGCAGATATGCTGGTAGTGGAGAAAAGTGAGGAAAGCTGAGAAATACAAGGCCAAAGAGGTAATACAGAAACACATCTCTGAATTACCTTTGACCTGCCTTAGAGGACACTGTGAGAAAATCTGAATGTAGCACTAAAGTAATTGAGTGATAAGAAAAAAAAAAATGTCATTTCTAGTTTAGGCTGATCTAGTTGCCAAGATATGAATAAAATTTCTTGATAGATTGACTGAGGTGCATGAAAAAAAATCAGCAACAAGAACTATGTACACCATTATTGTTGTGTCCTTCCCTCCTTTCATAACCCTGACCAAATTGCCCTTCATATTTCCCTTTTACAAACTATTTCACATATAATCTTAGGATTCTTACTGAGTTCATGGAATTGATTTTGGTTTTAATGCAATCTTCAAAAGGCCCTTATTCTTATCAGAGTCTGAAATTTAGAATAATCAAATCTACTTTATTTCTCCAAGTCATCTCTCTGTACTAAGTCCATGTTCAGTATTCATCTCCTTCCTCCAATCAATCAGAAAACATAATATTTAACTATTCCATGATATACTTCTTCCTAATCTTATGGAATTTTAAATAAGACTTAATACCTTTTAGTGTCCATTCATTACAGGAGGAATGGCACATATTTAAAATAATATTGTTGGAAATACTACGAATTTGATAAAAATTCATACTCTTCAAGAACCTCAAACCTCAAGCAAAAGAGAAATGTTAAGAAAACTAAGCAAATCTACATTACAGGGAATCAACCAAAACCTGTAGTAAGATGTGAAAATAAAATACAAAAGCATAGGGAAACAGAGAGATGGCAGGAAATTTCCACTGGAAGCCATGCAAGTCAAAAAAGATTGGAACAATTCCTTTATATATTAAAAGAAAAAGCTATCAACACAGTATTTTACACTGAGAAAATATATCGAAACTGAAGGGAAAATAAAGATTTTTTTTCAGTTCAAAAATTAGAATGATACATCATGAACAGATGAATATTCTTAAGAGATTGAAAGAATTCCTTCAGGAACATCAAAATTATATGAGATGGGAATGTAAATCTACTCAAAGTTTAGAAGAAGAAATCATGACTTGATTGGTAAATGTATAAAATAGAGATAAATATATTTTCTTGCTATTTAAATTTTCATAAAAGATAATTATGTGTTCAAACAAAAATAATAACAGTATGTATGTATATATACACACATATATACATATATACATATGCATATATATATACATTTTATATATATATATATATATACACACACACACACACACACACACACACACACAAACACAAGACAACTTTACCACAAAAATTGCAAGGGGAGAAATTGAAGTGTGCCATTATAAGGTTATTAAACTCTAGGCTGTGTTATAATATCCTTGAAGGCAGATTATGGTAACCTAAAGATAAATAATATGAAGAGCAAAACAACCACTAAATTAAAACAAAACATTCTAAATCTTAGGTCAGCAAAGAAGATAAAAGGGTGTTCTACAATTTGTTAATTAGCCCCCAAAATAACAAGCATTAAAAAACTATAATTAAGAAAAAAGTGGATAAATAATAAGCAAACAGCAAAATGATAGATTAATATCTGATCGTAACAACAATCACATTAAATACAAATTGCCTAAGTATACCAATTAAAATGCAGAGATTGTTCAATTGGATATTCACATGAAAAGTTTGAAAATAAACTTTGACACACTCCTACCACCATCTGAAAAAAATTAACTCAAAATAGAATATAGAACTTAATGCAGAAGCTAAAATTCTAAAACATTTAAAGAGGACATAGGAGAAATTTTTTTAACACTGGATTACATTAGGCAAATAAGAAACTGAAAAAATGAACTTCACCAAAATTTGAAAAAGCTTCAACAGATGTTATTAAAAAGATGAAACACCACAGACTATGAAAAACATGAAAGTTATAATTTCTTCCTTTAACTTATGTACAATATGATTGAAATCCAGAGCATCATAATAAAGAATTCTCAAATTTCAGTAATAAGAAAACAAATGTTCTTTTCAAAACAAGAAGATATTCAGATGGCAAGTAAGATGAAAAGAAGCTCAACACCATTAGTCATTAGATAATTATAAATTAAAACTAAAATAAGATACTATTACAGACCTACTTGAATAGCTAAAGTTGTAAAGAATGACCATATTTATCACTGGAATGGAGCAAGTCAAACACATGCTGTTGGGCATGTGAACTGCAATTATGCTGAATGATGAAATCCTGACCCAAAGATATACTCTGTGTGACTCGTTTTGAATTGTTGTAGAACGTTTATTGGTTTCTGGGGGAGCAGACAAGAGGATGAAAATGATAACATAAGAATGGAGGAAGCACAGAAGTGATGTACATTTTCTGTGTCTTTGCTTTGGTCACAGGGAGAGAGAGAGAGAGAGAGACAAAATTAAACTGTGCACTTTCAACATATACAGTTCATAAAATGTCAATGATACTACAATAATGTTAATTGAGAAAGTTAATAATACATAATATGATTCATGTGATTTTATATGAATTTCTCCATCCATGGAAAGTTTATTTTATCTTTCTTCTCAATGAGCTAAATGTTTGCAAACATTGTTTCTGGAAATTGTTTCTGGGACTTTATTTTTATTTTTATTAAAATTAGATTTTTTGATGTTCAGTGACACAGGTACTTATGACTGTCTATATTTTCTGTGACTACAATTATGTAGCTAAACTTTTTTTCCATTAAGTTAGGCAAGGCTGTATTATGAATATAGATTCACATCATTTCAAGGAAGTCATTTATGACTACCAAAAGTCAATTATTAATTATTTCAAGATAACTCATTATTTGTTAATTCTAAATAAATCAGTATGTCCTAATGTATAAAAATATGGTGAATGATCAAGATGCCCTTTATTGTGTATAAATAAAATGTGAATGTCCATAAAAACATTATTCAGCAACAAAAAATAAATGAAAAAAAATATGGTGGTATTAGTTAAAAAAAATCAAGATACTGAAACTTGGAAGAATTCAGTATCCTATTTATATTTAAGGTAAAGCATCAAAATGTATTAGGTTCTCAGGGAAGCTATTAATACTCATTGTCATTTTAAAGCCTAGTCTCTGAATTTTTTTTTTTTTCCTTTGGTAAGGTTTTAAAATGTAATCATGCAATCTAACACAGCATGAGCTGGCATCTACCTAAGGAACTCATTTACAGGGCCCTGCCATTTGAACAGCAGGGAGCTAAGTTCCCTGAAGTGTCTCTAAGCATTTCAGGCTCAATGAGTCAAGACTAAATAAAACTCAATTTCTGTGAAAACAAACACCTGCCAGAAAAACCTACTACTGGGTGGTTAGCCATTAGCAATGCTGCCCATCTCTACGACACTTCCAGATTGTCACATTAAATCTCAACTGTAGCAACCCAGAAAGGGATACTACACCTCAAAGAGTAGGTTGTCCCTTGATCATTCATTTTTTTGTTAGAAAAGAGAATTAAGGAATCAAATCAGAATAGCAGTGAAGGGAATGATAGGAAATTCAAGAAAGACATATTTTCATACATATGCAGGGTATCAATATGCAAGGTAACTATTGCTGCTGCCATCTTACCCTAATACTAGAATATAATTAAAAAGTGATAGATCATTTTCACTAAATGTTAATTGAACTATGCCACTTTATCATACATCTTTTTTGTATACATGAGAATCAAATGCAGAGTAGGAACAAATTACACATAAAAGAAAGTTGATTCTTTTGACAGAGAGTGCGATAAGGAAAATGAGATTTTACCACTAGATTATTTTTTTTAGTCTAGAGAACAAGGAAAATCAGAAACTCTTCCTTTTCCTAAGTGGGATTTAGTGTGAGGCAGTCTCTACATGCACATCCTCTTGTACAGACAAGAAGGAACAAAAGAATAGAAAAGAGATGACAGAAGGTGTAACTATGTGGAAGAGGGCAACCCTAGTGTTTGGAGAAGTGCTCTCCAAAGGCTCACAGATTGAAGTTATGGCCTTCAGCCCATGGTGCTAATAGAAGGTGGTGGAGCCTCTAAATGGTGGGGCCAAGTGGGAGAATGTTAGAACATAGCTCCACACCCTTAAGGAGGATCTTGGGACCCTGACCCTTTCTAATCTCCCTCTTTGCCATGAGGTAAACATTTTTCCTGTGTCATAGGCTCCCACTGTGATGTACTCCCTCACCACTGGACCCAACACAATGGGGCCAGCTAACTCAAACTTCTGAAGGCATGAGCCAAAGCAAACTTTCCTCTTTGAAACTTAAATTATCTCAGATATTTACTGCAGTAACAGAAAACTGATAAGCAGGATTTAGTTTTTACTTATTCCACAGTTCTCTTATGTCCTCAGATAAATGAGCAAGCTCACAGCATCAGGAGAGATAGTAAGTCATTATTCTAAGATATTAAGAAATGCAATTGTTGCCACACAACTGATATAGGTCCAAAGCAAGCTTTGATTATCTAGAATTCAATAGGAAAAAATATAGGAACCGTGCATTTTTATTTGTGACTTTCTTCTTTGCTTTCATAGTTGACTCATGTATTGAGTGATGTTTTCAATATATTTTTTCTGTATCCATATATTTTGTCTATTGACACTTTTTTTCAAGAATCTCTACCATGTTTTCATCTCTAGTATCACATATAAAAAATTTTCCTAGTCTCATTTCGTAAAACATTTACACTTTAGTGTTACTAATTTTTTCTATAAATGCAAAATAGCAAGCCAATAATGCAAATGAATATGTTAAATTTTAATATTTTAAATGAATATGTTATATTTTAATTTCAACTATTCTCACACTTCCCTCCATATTGCTTTTCAGATCAACCACAAAGACAACCAAATATGAACTTATCAGTCAATGTAGAGAATAGCATTAATTTATAAGAGAGTATTACTCTGACAAAAAATGATTTAATCTATTGAAAGATGCTGGGAAATATTAAATATTATATGTATTAATGTAGACATTAATATTTTCTGGCTTTTGGTTTATCCCAACATTGATCTTTCAGGCTTAAAACAAAACAATGACAACAAATACACACACACACACACACACACACACACATACACACAAAGTAAGAAATGAATTAAAACTGGTTCTTCCTTCATTATATATATCAGAATCTGCAGCTTTGGGCATTGCTAGATAATTTTATTTGTGGCTTTAAAATCTACTACTTAGCTCATTCTGTGAAAGTCCTTGACAATATCTTGTTTTACTTCAACTGTAAAGATCAGATCTAGAGATGGTCCAGGGTAAAAATTTGGTGATAAAAAATGATGCTTCTAATTTTTCCCATCATGATCAAGTAAATTTTTATCACATCTTCTTGTCCTTGTACTCTTTGTAATCTATATCAAAGCATGTTTCCAACTGTGCTAAGCGACACTTCATGGCATCTCAATCTGAATAAGTTTTATTCTCTGCCCTTATCTGCTCTTCTTACCTGACCTTTCCCACTTTAGTTTGTACTTGCATTATCACCACCATGCCGACAGTTCCAATTTGCTTCCTTGGCTGTGATTTTCTCAACATTTCATTAGTTCTTCAGATTGCCTAGTGCTCCTATCAAATCATTCTATCACATTAACTAGTCTTCTCTCTAGATTCGTCTTTTGTTGCATGAACCCCAACGCTGAAGAAAGGCCTGACACACCAGCTCCCCACCACAACCCAGATGGAGGCCTGAACACTGCAATCATGGGAAGATCTCAGTCTGCACAACGAAGATCTGAGGAGAAGAGTTTTTTGCAGGGGAGATGGAGCACTTGTCAGAAGTTAGCTACTTCTGTTTTTACTGTGTATAACCCTGTCTTTTATATGCTTGATGTTAAGCTAGCCATACATTTTAAAGGTCAAGGCTTGCATAAGCAGTTACTAGCCTATGTGGCAGATTATCGGTTGGTGACAGAAAGTAACGAGCAATTCTGTGAACCCAGGAGGTGACAGGATCACAAGCCACAGAACTGCTTTACTGACCAAAGAATATCCTGTTTCCAGAACACGGGAGAGGGGGATGGAGCCCTAGTCCCCGAGTGGCCTGTTTGGAGTGTCTGTCTCCTGACAGACAGAATGCCACATAGGCCTCCTTCCAGAAGACAGGTCCCATAGTGTTGAAAAAAATATCATTTATCAAAACAAAACAATACACATTTTCTGGTTATTTCAATGCTATAAAAATATATACTCCTTGTGTCTCAGAGACTAGGGAAGACTGAGGAGAGGGACAGAGGATAGAATAACTGGTTTGTGGAGCGATCAGAACACACCAACATTTATAGATTAAGTTTTCCATTTTATATGGGTGGGATTTGCATTGCCCCAAAACAATTACAAAAGTAATATTAAAGATGACTAATCATAGGTCACCATAAAAGATATAATAATAATAATGAAAAAAGTTTGAATGTAAAAATTACCAAAATGAGACAGAAACAGAAAATGACCATATGTTGTGGGAGAAACAGTGCCAATAGACTCGTTTGGTGCATGCTTGCCAGTCCTTCAGTTTGTAAAAAACACAGTATTTGCAAGCACAAGAGAGTGAATTGCAGTAACAGGAGGTATTTCAGTGTTTAGCACATTGCTTCATCTTTTTTTCTTTTTTATTTTGGGTACCGGGGATTGAACTCAGGGGCACTCAACCACTGAATCACATCTCCAGCCCTATTTTGTGTTTTATTTAGAGACAGGGTCTCAATGAGTTGCTGAGGCTGTGATACTCCTGCCTCAGCCTCCCAAGCCATTGGGATTACAGGCAGGTCCACCACACCTGGCAAATTGCTTCATTTTATAGCACTGTCCTTTCCTGTTTGGGGATGTGAGAGCCAGAAGATGCAAGTCAACACTGAAGGATGATGGGAGTATGATTAGAATTCAAGGAAGCATAATAAAACAAATTCATAGAGCAATTAAAAGGCCTCCACTTTTAAGTGGTTTGGAGTGTGGGTGAGCAAGTCTATGAAAATGAGAAATGCAAAATGGAGTGGTTTTTTTAAGGTAAAAAAAGAAAGTAAAACCCATTTAATATTTGAAAACAAGTACAGAGTTCAACATAAATACTGAATTACTGAGATAGAACCCATCTAATTTTCCCACTTTGTAATATTGAAATATTGGTAATATATTGTTGATATAATTGGTGAAAACTCAAAAGTAAGTATATATCAAATGCTACATCTTTTATAAGACTTAAGTCCTAGAAGAATTTAATATTTTTATTCAACATTTCTATTTAGTGCTATATTGGAAATTTAAGTGCAGTAGTGGGTTAAAAATAAAAAAGTATGTAAATGTGAAAGAAAGAAAAAGGAAGGAAGGAAACGGATTCAAAATGTATGGGTGATATGATTTTCTACTTATAAAACTAAAAAGAGTCTAAATTAACATTTTTTAATTCATAAATTTACTAAATGAACAGGTAAATTCCCTAAGCAACATTTTATTATATTTTTATGCCAACAAATGACAGTTTAAAACAGTATTTTTTTTTATAGAAGGTCAATGTATTTTAATTAGTTCATGATAAATTTTTAGTTAGTTCGTAAGATTTTAAAGACCTCAGCATACTGACAAGTCAACATTATTAATTGATAGAAAATCCAATATTGGAAAGAAGTCAGTTTCAGCCAATTAATTCGCATATCCTATGGTATTCCCATAAATACCCTAAAAGGGATTTATTAAAGAGAAATTCTAAAATATATATGAAAACCAAATTACATGAATAACAAGTACAATCGTAAAGGAAGTAAATGAAGTAAGGGACTTTCTTTACCAAATACCTAATGAAAGTAAAGCTCTGTTAATGTGTATAATGCAAAATATGTAAAAGCATTAAAAATAAAGCCTATAGAGCATGGAACTCAAAGACAGAATCCAGACTTTCAGAAACATCTCAACATATGACATTTTTGTCAAATTACTTAGTAGGAAAAATGACAAACATTCAATGGTATTGTGCAGATAAAATCAATATGTAGAAAATAATTTCTGGCCACATAAAAATCAATTTTAGGCAAAACTTTAGTATAAAATGTATAATTAAATACTTTCTGAGTTAAATATTGATAGTATCTTTTAAACTATCTGACTACAGGACTTTTGGTATGTGTGGGGCTCAAACTCGAGGCCTTGCACATGCTAATCACATACTCTACCATGGAGCTATGTCCTCAGATCCTATGATTATGGAAAGATTTCTTTAATATAAAAATCATGAACCCTAATAGAGTATTATTTTTAACTGATTACATTAAAATTTTAAAATCATGCACTTCAAAAATCACCATAAATTGGATTAAATCAGCAATGAGAAAATCATTGAAAGAGAATTTCTATAAATCAAAAATTTTCAAAGATATGAAAGAACAAAATGATCAAAATATCATAAGCTATCATTTCCCAACATTATAAAATATGATTCTTATGCTTGTACATTTAAAAGTTTGGCATCATGAATCTAAAATAAGATATAAAGCCAGGCATGGTAGTACAAGCCTATAATCTCACAGATTTGGAAGGCTAAAACAGGAGGATCTCAAGTTCAAGGTTAGTCTCAGTAATTTAGTGAGGCTCTAAGCAACTTAGTGAGACCTTGTCTCAAAATAAAAAGTAAAAAGAGCTAGGGATGGCTGGATGCAGTAGCCCATGCCTGTAATCCCAGCAGCTCAGGAGGCTGAGAAAGGAGGATCACAGGTTCAAAACCAGCCTCAGTAATGTTGAGGCGCTAAGCACCTCAGTGAGACCCTGTCTCTAAATATAATATGCAATAGGGCTGGGGATGTGGCTGAGTGGTTGAGTGTCCCTGAGTTCAATCCCCAGTACCCACTCCACACCCCCAAAGAGAGCTGGGGTTGTAGTTCAGTGGTGAAATGACCAGGCTTTAATCCACAGTACTGAAAAAAAATAAATAAAGTGGAATATAATTTTCATTCCATTCAATTTGCAAAAATCAAGACATTGATGATATCCAGTATCAATAAATGTATGGATTCTTATCAATTTCTTAACACTGCTTATACAAGTGTAAAATGCTGCACACACTTAAGAGAATACTTTGTCCCTATAAAATTGAACCTGAACAATAATTATACCCATAATATAATTATGTCACTCTGTTATGGTTTGGATGTGACGTATCCCCTAAAAGCTCACAAGTGAGGCAATGCAAAAATGTCTGGAGGAGAAATGATTGGGTTATAGCTTTAACCTAATCAGCGAATTAATACCCTGATTGGGATTAACTGAGTAGTAACTGAATTGGTAAGGTGTAACTGGGGAAGATGGGAATTTTGGGTGGGCTTTGGGGTATATATTTGTATTTGGCAAGTGGACATCTCCCTCTCTTCTTCCTGATCCTCATGTGAGCTATTTCCCTCTGCCACACTCTTCTATCATGATGTCCTGCTTACCTCAAGTCCCAAAGAATGAAGTGTGAGGACTGAGACCTCAAACTGTGAGCCCCTACATAAACCTTTCCTTCTCTACAGTTGTTCTGGTTGGATCTTTCAGTCACAGTGGCAAAAAAGCTAACTAAAACAGGAATTGGTACCAAGAGTGCAGTAACATTGCTGTGATTAAACTAATCTGGTTGCTCAGAAGTTTTTTGAGCTTTGAGGAATTGGTGGGACAAATTTTGAGATGTTTAACAATGCAAGCTGGAAGTGCTTTAGGCTGTTGTGAATGGAGCTTAATGGCAGATTCTGGTGGGGGCTCAAAAGACCAGAATGCCAATAAAAGGATCATGGACAGTGAAAACAAGGGCCAAAAGTGTTTGGAGAAAAAGGAGAACACTATAGGTAATTGGGCTAGAGACCATTCGTGTTATGTTCTGGCCGAGAAGATTTCTGCATTTTGTCTGTGTCCTGAGACTTTCCATGAGCCTGATTTTAAAAGCAATGGATTTCTTAATCTTGCAGAAGTAATTTCTAGACAGCATAGCATTCAGGTAATGGTATGGATATTGTTTGTGGATTTTAGCCAAATTTGTTGTGGTAATCGGGAGCAGAAAGCAGAGCAGAAGATTTGAAAAACGTAGACTTAACATGCAGTAGTAAAACTGGGGCTAAGGAAGTTGCAGTTGTTAAAGACATTACCACCACTAAAGATATCCTGAAGTCCTTTCCCAGAGACAATAAGAAAGATGGCTAAAGGGCGTCTCAGGAGCTGGCAAAACCACACCCATTTCATGCTCAAGGGAGTAAAGGTGAAACTTCTCCTGAGAAGAGACCAGTGGGGCAACCTTCTTGCATAAGGAGGCCTAGAGGTTTTTCAACATGCTCAGCCACCCAGACACTCAGAGACTGCTGCAGTCAGCATCCCCATAAGCTTGGTTACTGCTTAAGATGGCAATAGACCCCAGTATGGACTATGCTTCTGCAGCAATGCAGGATACTGGAGTTAGGAGTTTATGGAGGCTTCCTCCAAGATTTCAAAGGAAGGACAGGGAAGCTCAAGCAAAATGCAGCAGGGTCAGTGTGCCTGAAGGCAGACCCTGAGAGGGCAAAGCATGGAGATGTGGGGAGGAAGCCAAAGTTGCAGTGGAAACCCTAGATATTAATAAATGCCAGTAGCTGGGCGTGGTGGCGCATGCCTATAATCCCAGCGGCTTCGGAGGCTGAGGCAGGAGGATCACGATGCTACCCTTTGTTACTGGTGCCGAGTCCTGCTTCCTCAGGTGTTGAGGAATAACACTGTAGAAGCAGACCGAGGCAAGTGCGGAGTGGAAAATAAAAGTTTTATTAAAGAAAAGTAAAGCAGACTTCTCCCGGGTGGAAGAAGGGGACCCAAAGGCAGAATCCATGTGGCGAGTAAATCCTGTCCTTTATGTAAGTTTTACTCTCTTGTTCCCTTCCCCCATTTCCTTCCTCCCTGTCTAGGCCCACTTTTGCAGGTGAGTTGCAAAAGCTGAGAAGCAGATGGGCAGGGGGATGGCCGAAGCAGGTAATGGGTGGGTGTTAATTAGCAACTCTTTGCCTATAGTTCTCGATAAGGGCAGGTAAATCTGGTAATCAATGGACTCTGGAGATCTCTGACATGCCATTCCCAAGGGCAGCTTCCAACTTCCAGATGCGGGTGGTTTTCTTGTCCTCCATTTTCTTGATTTGACCCGATTTCTCTTATTTCTACACTAACTGCCTATCCAATTCTGGCTTCAAGGAGTTCAAAGCCAGCCTCAGCAACTGACTTGGGAGGCTGAGTCAGGAGGATCGCGAGTTCAAAGCCAGCCTCAGCAACTTAGCGAGGCCCTAAGCAACTCAGTGAGACCCTGCCTCTAAATAAAATACAAAATAGGGCTGGGGATGTGGCTCAGAGGTCAAGTGCCCCTGAGTTCAATCCTCAGTTCAAAAATAAAAAAAATAAAAAATAAATAAATGCCAGTAACATGGCACATTGTCCTAGGAAAGCTGCAGGAATCTAGCAGAAACAAGCCA
>JAJEJO010004422.1:86693-103341 GCA_020662805.1 Glaucomys volans
AAAAAATAAAAATAAAAAAAAATAAAGTGTTTATTAAATATAAAACTGATGTCTTAATCGTTCCTCTCAAAACTGCATAAGCATCTTCTATTTATTATAATGCTAAATTTGATGCAACAACAGGTCTGAAGGACTTACTATGTAGAGATCATGAAATATAATTGGATGGGTAGAACATATTCATTTTCATTAAACAACTTAAAATCTAATTGAATATGTTTTCTAATAAATAATTCTGATTTTAGAAGGAAATTTAGATGTATATTTTTCCTTTGTGTGTTCACGTACGAAAAAATTCATTATACCTAAAAGATTTCATTGGAAGATACTATTCAAATTTGGCCTTGGAAAACAATAAGAATGCAATTATGTGATAAATGTGGGAAGGGGAAGAATAAAAAACAATAAATAAATGTAGAAGTAAACAGTGTAACTATAGTGTCCTTCTTATATGACTAAGACTAAATGTTAATGAGTCATCTCATCATAGATAGCATGAGAGTTTAAAGAAATTTTAGTATAACTTCATATTTTGTTGGTGAGCTAAGTGAGAGAGGCCTAAGTACCTTTTAGCACATAGAAGAAAGTCTTTCCAAAAATGATAAACAAGTCAAAGAAACAAAACAACCAAAATGTGTGTTTCTTTTTAAATTATTAATTAAGAAAGGTGATTGATTCTATCAGTAGTAAAATAAAGGACATGGGAAGATTGTTGTGTTTATTCATGCATTTTTAATTTAATGTATGAATAATATAGCAAAAGTTTTCTGATCACTCCTTAGCAATGGTCATAGAATGATAGACATTGAATAAAACACTTCATAGCTGAGCACAGTGACGCACACCTGTAATCCCAGAGGTTCAGAAGCCTGAGGCAGGAGGATCGCAGGTTCAAAGCCAGCCTCAGCAAAAGTAAGGCACTAAGCAATTCAGTGGGACCCTGTCTATAAATAAAAATACAAAATAGAGCTGGGGATGTGACTCAGTGGTCAAGTGTCCCTGAGTTTAATCTCCTGTATCAAAAATAAATCCCAAAAACAAACAAAAAAGCCACTTAAAATAAAATTAAAAATATGAGGAAGGTGATTCATAGATAAAGTGTTTAGTTCTCAATGGATTTGCATGAGACCTAAGTGTTTTGTTGTTGTTGTGAGTTTGTTTGTTTTTGTATTTGTTTGGTATAGTAGAATCAAACCCAGGATCTCGCACATTCTAGGTGGGCACTCCACCACTGAGCTACAGACCCCGTCCTGGGACCTGAATTTTGAGTTTCAATTTTAATTCACATCTTAAACTCTAAGAATGTCCTAAACTGATTCAGTTTTCTGCAGTGTGTGATACATGCATCACTACGCCTTTTTTATTAGTTGTCATGTTTTTAGCTGAAAACGTGGTTTCC
Source organism: Glaucomys volans (assembly GCA_020662805.1). Lineage (NCBI taxonomy): Eukaryota > Metazoa > Chordata > Mammalia > Rodentia > Sciuridae > Glaucomys > Glaucomys volans. The sequence continues at coordinate 88,093 of JAJEJO010004422.1, forward strand.
TGTTTTGAAATAACAAGATGTTTATGGAGTAATTTGATTTTCTTCATTGTTTTCTTCATTTACAAATAACACACAAGTAGTATTCTAGAAGATGCTGAGATATAATTCTCATGGCTAACATGTCTGCACAGCAAAACAAAGAATGAAAAATCAAATTATATACAAATAAATAATCATATAAATAAGAATAATTCATATAAATAAGAATAATTCAAATAAATCACATAAATAAGAAATATTCAGGTTAGTATTAATTGCAGGGAAGGGAAAATGTAATTTGAAAGATAGTGTCTTGAAGGGAGATCAAAAATACCTACAGCACTTGATTCCTATTTGGAAGATGGCAACAATAAATCAGCTTGAAAGTATTCAGTAAAACGTTCTAAAGCCCACTGACCAGTCAGACTTTAAAAGTGCTAAAAATGTTCAAAATATATACTGTACAATATGATAACCATAGTCATATGTCGATCAATGTTATAAATATATCTGTTTAACTGAAATAAGATTTTAATTATTTCAACTTATTTAAATTCAAATCGTCCCCTGTGGCTGGTGCCTATTCTATGGCAACAGCACAGCATGAAGTCATAGGAACCATGCTCCTTCATAAGGGCATTGGTTTGCCACATTTGAGGAAGAAAAGAAAGCTCAGTCTGGTTGGTACACAATAAGCATGGTTGAAATTGTCCCAACATGAATTTGGAAAAGAACGAAACCAACCATACAGAGTAATCTAAGCCATGCTCAAAAGTCTGGTTTCATTCTAGCAGAGACAACCCTCGAAGGTTTAAAAGTTAATTTTACTGAGGTACTAGTAGATAAAATAATGTTAACCTTGGCCTCCTAGTAGTCAGCACTGTTTTTCAACAATCAGAAACTATTTTTTTAATTAGCATAAAGAATACTGACATATGGAGGCTGACCCAGTGGCGCAGGCTATAATCCCAGTGGCTTGGAAGGCTGAGACAATTGGATCTGGAGTTCAAAGTCAGCCTCAGCAATGGTGAGGCACTAAGCAACTCAGTGAGATCCTGTCTCTAAATAAAATACAAAAACAGGGCTGGGGATGTAGCTGCATAGTTGAGTGCCCCTAAGTTCAATCTCTGGTACCAAAAGAAAAAAAAAAAAAAAAGAAACAGAATACTGACATATGCAAAGTCAGATTTAACATGAGGCTAATGAATTTAAAAGTTTCAGACGTAGACATTTGTACAGGGTTCAAGGCTTTGCATTAAATTTTCTTGGTTAACTCTCTTAAAGATTTCTAAATTATGACATTTAAATTGTAACTGTTGCCCCTGTCCACTCTTCCTTTCCTCCATTGTATTTGGAGATACCTATGAAAAAGGTGAATTCAGGATACGTGAGTTCATCCTTAGTGGGATGTTTTATGTGTTTTATTTCCAAGTTAAGTTAGAAATGGCTCTCAGTTTAGGAATAACATATTGGAAGAGTCTTATCATCACCCTGTAATGATAATAATTTACCTGAGTAGAAGGACCAGCATTTATATCATGTAAGGAGGACAGTACCATTGCCCCTTTCATTAGAAGAATATCAGGAAACAGAATTTGAAATGTTTGAAATATATAAGGACAAAAGACTCAATCATCAAATGTGAAAGTATGATTGGAGATCGTTTGCCAACAATATCTAAATAAAACCAATATTCTTTCATGCCTTGAACATACTTGCTAATGCAGAATATAAAATTGGAATCCTGTGAATATGTTTCTATGTATAGTTGTATATGTAAATGAGACATGAATGTACATTTAGTATACTGTATTATATAGAGATAAACATAAATCTTTTTCAGTAGTTATAAATAATAAAACTCCAGAATTTCAAAATTCCTGTTTGTGAAGGGCACTGATCTAGTACAGGCAGTGGATATGTCTTTATGTGCCATCATGTTTTATGCATACAACTCTCAAAAATAAAAAAAAACTTCAGTAAACCATGTTAACAGCAGAAATAAATTTTCTTCATAGTCTGTGGAGAAAATTATAATAAAAATTATTGTCATATAAAGAAATTGTCAGAGTATCAAAAATGCAAGAAAATCTTGTGGAAGTAGCTAAATCATTTGTATTTTTAAAACTTGTTATGGTTTGAATGTAAGGTGTCCCCCAAAACCTCATGAGACAATGAAAGGATTAAAGGTGAGATGATTGGTTATGAAAGCCTTCACCCAATCAGTGAATTAATTCCCTGGTAGGATTACCTGTGTGGTAACTGAAGGTCAGTAGGTATGGCTAGAGGAGGTGACATTGGGGTTCTGTTTGGGGGGTATATATTCTGCATCTGGCAAGTGGAATCTCTCTTTCTCTCTCGCTTTTTTTTTTTTAATGTCTCCAGGTAATCAGCATTAATGACTGTCACTACAAACAGAGGCACATGTGCCTACTAACCACCACCATCTATGGAATGTTGGGGAAAACAATCAAATCCCTAATATGATTGAGCCTGTAAATCTGAATATCAATTAATGGAAAATACAGGGAACCAGAAAATACATTCAATGACACTCCAGGAAGAAAATCAGCAAAATTCTGCTTTTTGATCATCATGTGAGCGACTTCCCTCTGCCACATCTTCTGCCATGATGTTCTGCTTCACCTCAAGCCCTGAGGAATGGAGCCAGCTGTTCATAGACTGAGGTCTCTGAAACTGTGAGACCCAGATAAACTTTTCCTCCTTAAAATTGTTCTTGTCAGGTCTTTTGGTCATAGCAACAAAAAACTTGACTAAAACAAAGCTATTTTTTTTTTCTGTGCTTTGTACATTCTATTTGACAGTGTTTAAAATTTGTAATTTGTGATCTTTTTCTCTTTTCAAATAAGCGCTTACTTCCATTTCTAATTATGTATTTTTTCTTATTAAAATTACCCTAACTTGTATATATTTTAATTCTTATGAAATCTATATCCATCCATGAATAATCTGAGTCTCTTGTTTTAATTCATTTAGGATTGAAAGAACAATCCATGTTATCTGTACTTTAAGGAATAAATCTCAGAAAAACACCATGAAAATGACCAAAATTGAAGACATTGCTCCACCTTGAAAGATTGGGTATGTACACAATCAGGAAGCTTCTGCCCTGTCACTTTCAAGAACGCACTGCCCTGGCTGCCATCTACGGATCAATAAGCTATTGCTCCCACCTATGCAACTTCCGGAAATTCAAGACCCATAATACTCACGACCTTACCCTGGAACTTTGTGGCACACAGAACATGTCTCTATGAACTGCTTAGTTAAGACAAAATAGCTGAGACAGCAGGAAGATGAACTCTGCCTCACTCTCTTTTGCCAATAACACATCTCACTGCCAAAACTTGAATCCCATGAAGAATAATCAGCAAGAGCAGCTAGGAAATGTTGTTTTTGGCTTTCCAGCTTCTGTGGAACAGAAAGAAACACTGGAAGTTCACACTAAAGGCCAGTCTCATGTTCAACAATATCTGGAACATTTCCTTCAACAAATATTACATCTTATTTATAATAAGAATCCCAATCCTTTGACATCATGACTGTCTTCACTATAATCCTATTGCCTGGTGTATTTTTCAGAAAAGGCCTCCAAAGAAATTTCCAGACTTTCTTGTTGTACATTTCCTAGATAATCTTAATGTACTTCCAATTTAGCCCCTGTGTTCCTCACTTTATTTAATATGATTTTTCCAAGTGCTAATCTACTTTCACATTACAAATTCACGGTCAAACTGTTGCTCTGATTGTGTGTGTGTGCACAGCATGTGTGGGTGTGTGCAAGAGAAATATTTTTCATTCAGTATAGTTTTCTTCTTTCTGAATTTACCTTTTTCTCTGTAGTATTTCCATTTAACACTTTCAATGTCCATCTTTTCTATGGGAGGCTGTGGATTAGCCTGTTCAGGTTGCCACAGGTTTGGTGGCTTGAACTACAGAAAATCTTCTCTCATAATTCTGGAATGAGAAACCCAAGATCAAGATTCCAGAATTTGATTTCTGGTAAAGCTTTTCTTTTGGTTCACAGAAATTGTTTCCTCATGTGTCCTCATCTTGACATTCCTCTGTGTACATGAGGGATGAGGAAGAGCAAGGACACTAACCAAGGAGAGCTAGAGGTATCTCTCCTCTCTTCCTCTTTCTACAACAGTCACATGAATAAGGACACATCCAAAGTTCTTGCTCACCACTTATTTCTTCCTCATAGACCCTATTCCCAATTGTAAACATATTGGGAGTTATGCCTTCAACATATGAATTTTGAGGGGGACGCAGTTTAGTTCACAATACCTGTTTGGCAAATACCAAGCTGTCTTGGAGAGATAGTGTAGACCCTCACATGTCCTGTTTTGATTCTTTTAAAGGAAAATTTTAGACTATATATTTCTTAAATTTTTCTATATAGTGTAGAAGCTCATTAGATGCAAGGATTAGGAAGATATAAGCAGATATTTTTATGCCTTTGACAAATTAGTTTTTGTTCTTTATAAATCATATCCTCTACCCATCTCTCTATCTAGTCAAAGTATCTTCAAGATCAAAATGTCATTCATGTTTCTCACTCATCAAGATGAACATAGGAAACACACCCTGAAGTGTGCTAGCAATCTGCATTACTGAATTCATTAGTAGTGTTGAACTATGTGCCTATCAACTCCCTTAATATTTTCCTCTACACTTAGCCATTTCATAAAGGTCTGTGTTTGATAACTAATTCCAATGACTTGGAGCAGATAAAAACGGATATAATAATAGGGGGACTGAGAATACTTACTGCCATCATAGAGGTTTCCTTTTCTGTATTTGTGTGACAATCAGAAACTAGATGGTGTATAGATTAGGGATGTAGCTGTATGGTAAAGCACTTGCCTAGCATGAGTGAGGTCCTGGGTTTAATCCCTACCATTGAAAAAAAAAAAAAGAAGGTAGTCTTGTGATTCGTATCTCAAATGTCCTCCAAAGGCTCATTCATTGAAGGGCTTGTCTCCAACTGGTAATGCTGTTGGGATGTGGTGGAACGTTTAGGAGGTGGGTCCTAATGGAAGAAAGTTAGGTGATTGAGAGTTTGCTGTTGAGGGTGATTTTGAGACCCAGGTCTTCTTTCTCTTTGCTTCCTGGTGGCCATGAGGTAAGCAGCCTCCTTCACCACACTCTTACCACCATGATGTTCTGCCTCATCACAGACCCAACGCTATAGAATCAGTGGACCATAGACTGAAATCTCTCAAACTCTGGGGCAAAATAAAACTTTCCTTTCTACAAATTGATTATCTCCTGTATTTTGCTGCAGCAATGGAAAGCAGGTGGACTTTGACCACCACTTTTAATCAAATGACTGTCCTTCCTTAGAGACTTCAGTGGCAATAACCCATTTTATTCTGGAGATTTTGTCAATTAACCTTGAGCTATTTTCTTCAAATATATAAATGCTAACCATTTTGATTATTATCTGCAACTCAACTTTATTCTTTCAACAGAAAAAAGAAAAATCAGACTCATCAATGACCTTATACTGTGATTTTCATAACATTTTATACGTATGTTTAAAAATCAATTAAAATTTTCTGCTTTTATTCCTCTTACCATTTCAATGTGAATTTTGAAAAGAGAAATACTAGATTACTTAAATCAATATCTTGAAGCAAAATCACAAACTGCTTGTGTAATGACAGCATGATATAGATTTTGAGAGATCATTGATGGGATTGGTATGTACGCTGAATATGAGAAGTCTCAGCAAATCTGGGTGAGCATATATGAAAGCAAAATGTGATACCCAACTGATTACAGAGTTGAAGTAGGAAGTAAAGAGAACTGTAACAGAAATGGACCATCAATCAATCACAGGGCTCAATTGATGAGGGAGTTTTACGAAGAAGGTGGAATCATTCCTGAATTATGGATAAGGCTGACTGTTGGTGACTTCATTAAACATTCTGGGCTCCTATCAGTGGACTTTTCACAGGTATATTATAATATAATTGAGAAATCTTAGAACCTCTTGTATTCATGTATATTATGGATGCCATAGCATGGCAATTTTGACAGTAGGACTAGAAAAGATTGAGGCTGTCATCAAGAAAGAGGAATGTGCTTTATGCACTGATATGAATGGTCTGAGGTTGCTGAGCAGCTTGTATTTTTATCTTGTCTATGTGGGCCATGTGGTAAATAAAGCTTGTTAAATATATTGTACATACCTTTTGACAACACAAGGGAGATCTCATTGGAAAAGATATAAGTTACAAACCAGTTTTCTCTCTGTTTATTTGAATTAGATTCATCAGCAATATTTCACCTCAAATTTCAAAGTCTGCTATACTGCCTCAACAGAAAAGACTTCATGTCATTGAAAAATATATTTTTTCAAAAATATAATTTTCATCACTCAACCGAAAAAAGATTATAAAGGTTACTCACTTAAAATTGCACAGATTATTAAAACAACATCTCTATCCACTTCAAGATATACAGGCAATATGGACTCCCTTTAAAGATGAGAAATTTATAAAGGGGATTTTAATATTTACTATATATACATATATGATTTGAGATATTATAAATTTGTTAAATAGATTTTTGTTAATGAATAATTATATAATTCTTTATAAATATGCCACTAAAATAATGGGTTTTTAATATTTTAAAAAGTAAATGCAAAATTCTAGAATTACATAAGCAAATTTTTATTTTTCTTGGCATCACCAAAGGGTTTATGATACCTTTCTTTTGCCTTCCCCCAAAATAATCTAATTAGTACCTGAGTCTTATGTATTATAATTTTGATAGCTTTTAATTATCTATTTTCTACTTTCTATCTTATCTCTGCCTGCTTGAACATTTACAGTTTATAAAAAGGTATTTTATTATTTCTGTACAAACAGTATTCTTTTAGGATAGCTTCTTAGTTCTTCAAGAGACATTCTCTTTCCATTTTGCAATTCATTTTTCATACTCCAATAGGTCAATATTCCTAAAACTAACTTTCTATCTTGTCGTGTTCTTGCTTAAAAAGTGTTTAGTTATTTCCTATTTTCTAAAAGATAAATTGTACCTCCAGTCTTACATTCCAAATTTTTAAAAATGAAGGCTAAATATTCTTTTCAGAGTCCCTAAATTCCAAAATGTACCATCCACCCAGACTAAAAGGTCCAATTGCTTCCTCAAAACATACTTTTTATACTTCTCTTTTTTCAACATCCAAAGTAGCATCCATTTTCCACCTAGACAGTCTGAATCTGAACCATATTTCAGGAACCAACTTAGATTTCTTCTCCTGGGGATATGTGGTAAACTGCTCTCTCCCTTTTCTGAAAGTCTGTAGCAATTAATTCCCATAAAATTTGAACCAAACAGTAGTATAACAAATTGAACTATCTGTTCCATTGCTATTTTTAAAAATCCCTCCAAATATCTTGTTTTAAACATTTAAAGCATGAAAATGTCGCCCCCAACAACTGCATTGAATAAATACGGTATAGGTGCCTATGCATTCTAACACACCTATACGTCTGTAACACATTCTAAGGCATTGTTACTAACAATTTTGCAGAGAATCAAATCCATACAGCTGTACTATAAAAGTGTAAAATGAAGCACCTGAAGGATATAGACTTTGTAGTAAGCAGAATGCAAACTTATTCAGCTTATGAGATGTTTTGAATAGTTTTGTGTCATCTTGTCAAATAATCAGGATTAAGCTTATCAATGGTTTAAATTCAACCTCTGATTGTCTGTGTTTCCTGAGAAAGCAAGATTGCTCCCTGAGCAATGAAGGAGCATAATTTTTCATTGCTTCCAGGCACTGTTTCTCTGCCTCAAGTGCTTGAAATCCTAAACCAGACTATAGTGGTTTAGTCTGTTTCTTTCCTTCTCCACTTTCATAGAAGTTAGGCTGTAGCTCAGGGGATAAAAAAGAGAATGAAAAAATGTCTGGAACTCATTTCTACTTGGGCATCCATATTAAACAGAACTATTAATTATCTACTGCTTTAATACATAGAAAAAAAACACTGTGAATGTTTAATATTATGTTTTAGTCAACTTTTTCACTGCTGTGATCAAAACAATGAACAAAAACAATTTTAGAGGAGGAAAAGTTTATTTGGGGGCTCAGTTTCAGAGGTCTCAGTCCATAGAAAATGGACTCCCTTCCTCAGGGCTACAGGAGAGGTCAGAAGAGTGTGGTGAAGGAAAGCAGGTCAGGATATGGTCACCAAGAAGCAGAGAGTCCTAAACTCAGCTCACAAAATATATACCACAAAGGCGGGACCACCTTCCCCAGCCATACCCTGCTTGTCTACAGTTACCACCAAACTAATCCCTATGAGGTGATTAATGCACTGATTAGGTTAAATCTCTTGTAACCCAATCATTTCCTCTGTAAGCTTTCTTGCATTGTCTTACATGTGAGTTTTGGGGGGACACCACATATCCAAACCATAGCATATTTTTATTGATTTTTTTATTGTTTTAAGATAGTGTCATAAATCCTAAGTCTTGGTGAGACGAGACATATATCTTAAGCATATTTGGTTCGAGTTCTGTACCTGATTTTTAATTATTTTTTAATTATTTAAATAATCTGTTCTCCTCTGCCCTTGATTTGTCCTTTAATCTTTTAATTAATTTAAATGTCACTTGCTCTTTACATATTTGAATATACCCATGCCTGTCTCTCATCCAGAATGAATTAGCAATACTGTAAACCAACTCCTAAGAAAGGGATCCATTTAATACAGAATCATTTAGTAATAATTTTTCTACAGTCATCATCACTCAAAATTTAATAATATAAATTAACATTAATAAAAATTTATGCTTCATTTATTTAATAATAATAACTAATATTTATTAAGAAGTTTTTATACCAGGCACTTTACTAATCTCTTTATACATATTAATCTATTTTAATCTACATATTCATTCTAGAGATTATTGCTGTCCTCCATTTAGAGGTGAGGAAATTGAGCAAAAAGATTAATTAACTAAATTCAAGTTACCTAGTTATAGGGGGCAGATTCCAGATATGAATATAAGCAGTCAGAGTCAGAATACAAACATCCCAGGAAGATTTATGCTCTTATTAGAATAAATTGGCAAACTATTTAGGAAATATTATTATCCTGTGATATCAGGATGACTACCTTAACTCATATGTGAGTTTTGGAGATATTTTTACCATCACAAGAAATAGAATCATCCATTATCATGCATTTGCATTTAAAGACAAAATTAAAATATTTTTCAGATTAATGCTTTTTGGAATGATTTTGTCATGCTTTGGTTAAAAATTTTTATTTATTTATTTATTTATTTATTTTTTATTTACGTATTGATTCATTGAACACAAATGGAGTATAGCTATTGTTTCTCTGGTTGTACACAAAGTAGAGTCACACCATCTGTGCATTCATACATGTACACAGGGGAATGACATCTGTCACACATTCTGTTATTAATCTTACCCCCCACCCCGACCCTACCTCGCCCTTCCCTTTTAATTATAAAACTGATGCAGCTAATGTTAAAGTGAACAAGTAAAAAGTAAAAAGCAATTACTTTGAAATATGAAATATTGCATATTAAATGAACAGTATAAAATTATTTTTGAATCAAGATAAGAATAAAATAGGTTTTCTAGTATGTCACAAAAGTTTAAAACATGCTTCTGTCTGCAGCAGTTTCTATTGCTTAAGGTAAAATATTCCACCATTTTTTAAATAGTCCTAAATTAGAATGTGGTCATAAAATATGTGGATTTAATTCTAGCATATTTTTTTCTAAAGAAAAATAGTTTCTTGTTCTTTATGTCAAACTTCCAAAAGGTTAGCAAAACTAAGTATTATAATATATAGTCAAGGAGAGTTATAACCTTGTTTAACCTGAAAATAAACTTTAAGCTTAAAAATATGCACCTGTGATTGTTCATTCAGTACTTTAAAAAGGGGTTGAGAAAGTAACAAATAACCAAGAAATTAAAATCAACTTTAAATATATGAAATTTTAATGCCAAATTGACATTTTGAAATGAGCTCGAATTTTCAACATATACAGAATAATTGCTTGTTGTAAGTCAGAAGATTACAGTTACCAATGTTACTAAACAGAAAAAAATGGAGTATTTACTAAGTCTCCAATGAAAGCATAGTATAATTTTAATGTTCTCCTTGCTTTTATGAATAATCAATGGATGACTAAGTTTGTAGTTTCAAAATTTAGGAGGGATATTAAATTTCATAACACTTAAAATCAGAAAATTATGCAAGCAGTATTTTTATCAGAGAAGAGTCATTTTTAATATTGGAGGTTAATTAAATTTGCCATTCCAAACCATTAAGTATAATATCAATAACATTCTTAGAAGTCTATCTCTTTTGGTTCCCAGAAACATAATACTGATAGCCTAGAAGAAGGAAAAAAAAGACAGTATCTTTTGTCAAAACCAGAGAGAATTTATATTTGTTACTTGTGTCTATACATTTGTACTTCAAATCTTTGCCAAAAGAGGGCGAACCAAGTCTATAGACTATTAAATACTATTCATCTCCAATGAATTATTGTCAGGTCATCAAAGGTACAACTGTTGACTTCAGAGGTAGTGCTTGATACTCCAGATTACCTTATTTACTATAGTGAGAAAGAAAATATATTATGAGCATTTTCTCACTTTTAATGGCAAAACAGTGAATGATATCTGCATAAATATACAAAATGAGTTTTTCATTCAAATTATTTGACTTCATAACTTTGGATATATTTGCATTTTATAATATCTGCAAATTTGGAAAAAGCAGAGAAAAGTACTTACATTTAACTAACATGCTGAGATTAAGTCTATCAGTGAAGGCAAAATACTTGGAAAATACTTGTTTTGGACTTTTTTAGTACATGATCATATTGTTTGTTTGCTCTTTATGCCTAGGTGTTCATGGGGAAGATACTATTATAACATTTTGCACTTTGCCTATGTTTGAGCAAAGTAATTCTAAGACTTTTCTGAATATTGTTGCGATCATCAATGTAATAAGTAAATTCCGGCGATCTTGACTAATACAGCACACCTCAGAGATATTGTGCAATCAGCTCCAGACCACCATAATAAACCAAATATCACAATAAAACATGTCACATGATATTTTGGTTTCCAAGTTCATGAGTTAGTCTTTTATTTGAACAATAACTTTATGTCTAATAATTTTATCTTAAGTGAAAAACAAGTTACTAAAAAATTTTAAAACATGAGCCTTCAGCAAGTCAAGTCTTTATACTGGTAGGAGGCCTTAACTCTAGGTTGATGGCTACTGACGAAGCAAAATGAAACAATGAAGTTTTCAGTGTTGATTGGATAGTTTCTTTCTTAAAAATTTATTTATACTATATGATAGTGCTTGTTTTAATCACCTTTTCCATCACTATTTCCAAAGGACCTAGCAAGAACAATGTAGAGGAAGAAAAGCTTATTTGGGGACTCATGGTTTCAGAGGTCTCAAACTATAGATAGCCAATTCCATTATCTCTGGGTCCAAGATGAAGCAAAATGTAATATACAAGGGCATGGCAGAGGAAAGCAGGTCAAGACATGGTAAGAAGAGAGAAAGCTCTGCTCACCAAGGATAAAATGTGTACCCCAATGATACACACCCAATGACCTTCTTTCTCCAGACACACCCTACCTGCCTACATTTACCACCCAGTTAATCCATACCAGTGGATTATGTTCATTATATCTTTCAAAATCCAATCGCTTCAACTCTGAAAATTCTTGCATTTTCTCACACATAAGCTTTTGTGGACACCTCATATATAAACCATAACAACGATTGATAGTGATTTATCCACAGAACTTCTTTCAAACTTGGCATCAATCCTCCAAAACCTGACATTGATTTAACCACTAAGATTAAGTTCTCTACAAAATTATTTTGTAAAAATGAAAAAAAAAAATGAAAGTTGAAACAACTCCTTTATCCATTGGCTACATAATGGATGTTGTGTTAGCAGGAAGGAAAACAACACTAATTTCATTGTGTATCTTCATCAGAGCTCTTGGTCAATTGGGTACATTGTCAATGAGCAATAATATTTTGAAAGAAATCTTTTTAATTCTGAGCTGTATGCCTCAACAGGGATCTCAAAATATTTAGTAAACTATGTTGCAAACAATGGTGCTATCATCCAGTCTATTTTCTCCCAGTTTTAGAGTCTGCAGTATATTTAGTAAAATTCTTAAGTGTTCTAAAATTTTTGGCATTGTAAATGAATGGCTTCAACTTATAAGTTGCATTAACTCCTATCAATAAAGTCATTCTGTTCTTTGAAGCTACGCATTGACTTTTAGCTATGAAGTCATAGATGTCATGTTCTAATGTAAGCCTGTTTTGTGTACATTGAAAACTTATTGGTTAGTGTAGCCACCTTCACAAGTATCTTGGCTGGATCTTCTATAACCTGTGATATCTTCACTGCACAATTAAGCTGGTAAAAATTTCTTCTTTCCTTAAACCTCATGAACCAATCTCTGTTGACTTCAAACTTTAATTCTGCATCTTTCTCAGCTCCCTCATAGAATTGAGGAGAGTTAGGGAATTGCTGTGAATTTGCCTTTAGTTTGGTGGAATACTTTGACTGCTGAAACTACTATCCAGACCATGAAAATTTCTCCTTATCAGTAACACTTGTTTCACTTTCTTATCATTCCTGTATTCACTAGAATAGTACTTTTGATTTTCTTCAAGAACCTTTACTTCACATTCAATGGCTTGATTTACTAGTTGGTGCCTTTAACCTATCTAGCCTTTTGAGAGGTCTTCCTATGTTTGATCATTTCTAGATTCTCATTTAGATTGAAATGTGCACTCTTTCAGTTGAACACTTAGAGGCCATTGTAGGGTTATTAATTAAGTAGCCTAATTTCCACATGTGGTATCTAAAGGATTAGAAAGGCTTGAAGAGAGGGGAAAATATGGGGGAAGTGCTGGATCATGGAGCAGTCAGAACATGGAACATGTCTTAAGCAGGCTCTGTTTGGGGCACCCTAAAACTTATAAAGGTAATAGCAAAATCACTGATCACAGATAATGGTATAATAATGATGACAAAGATTAAAATATTAAAAGATGAAAATGTGACATAGAAACATAAATCGACCATGTGCTATTGGAAAAAAAAATGATGCCTGGAGACTTGCTTCGGTACAGTTGCCATAAACCTTAAATTTGTAAAAAAAAAAAGAAAGAAAAGAAAAAAAAGACACAATCTAGTGAACACAACACAGTGAAGCACAATGCAACAAGGCAGGATGAGAATAAAAGTAATAATGACTGAAGAGAGTAGCAACCTAAAGCCTCTATGACTGGAGCAAATTATAGTCCTTGCATTTGTAATTATGTCAAAATGAATCCTAATATTATATGTAACTATTAAGAACCAATAAACACATCAGATTTTGAAGATTTAATACTGAAAGAAGAATGCAACGTATCTCATTAAGGATTCCTACATACTAAACTACATGTTGAAATAATATTTTAGATATATTATATTTAATGAATTATTAAGATTTTTTAAAATTAGGTTTTCTGGATACATGATCATGAACAGCATCTTTGTAAATCCAGAATTTTTTTTTTGACAAATTGTCAGGAATTTCTTTCCATCAGCCTTCCCTATTAACTGGGAACATGTTCTGTTTTCAGAGTATAATTTTAAGTAGCTATACTGTGATATAATCTATAGACTATGGAAGGCCTGTATTTAAAGTGTACAACTCAATTGTTTTTACTGTTTTTACTGCGTCCATAGTTTTTACTGTGTCATGTTCAGTTATCAGCATAGTCGGTTTCAGGATAATTTTATTAAAAATCCCTTACTCTTTACCTATCAATTCTCTAAAACCATAATGCTCTTGAACAACACCTTGAGCAAACAGTAACCTACTCTCTGTCTCCACAGAGTTCCCTCTTTTTCTTTACTCCCATTTGAATGAAATCATTTGCATTGTCATTTTTTAATGGCTTGTTTTTCTTCCATTGAGCAAAATATTTTTCAAGTTTATTTATGAAGAATGTACAAGCACTTCTTTTCTGTTTATGATTGAGTAATGCATGCATACATCACATTTTGCTTAGCCATTTGTATGTTGATGAACATTTTAATTTTTTCCCATTTTTGACTACTTTGAATAAAGTTGCTAATAGCATTTGTTTAGAAATTTTTGTGTTGTCGTATTCATTTATTTCTTGAGTACATATCTAGACGTGTAACTGCTATGTCATATGGTAACATGATGCTTACTCGTTGAGGAGCTGCCAGAATGTTTCCCAAATTGACTCTACAATTTTGTTTTCTCAGTATCATCGTATGAGGATTCTGATATCTCCATGTTTACATCAGTATTTTTTATCTGATTTATTTATTTAGGTGCTGGATGAACCCAGATCCTCACACATGCTGAACATATGCTCTAAAACTGAGTTGTACCCCAGTCTCTGACATTTTATTTCATCAATACTAGTTTTTATGAAGTAGTATCTCATAACAGTGGTCCCCTTCACTTTTGAATATAGGTCTGGGGCTTAATTTTAAAAGGGAGCTCTTCCTTTTCCTCTTCTGCCTCTCCTTCTCCCTAACCTGTGGGCAGGGAGCAAGATCACTCTGAGCTCTCTCTGCCCCACAGAAGATCTGGGAGGTGAATATCTCCCAAATTATCAAGTGAATGTTAGCATACCATCAGGCTCCGGGACTCTCTCGGGCACACCTGGAATGTAGCCTTTGCAGAGCTCTTTTAAAAGCCCCCTGTTCCTCCTGATGGGCAGAATCATAGCCTCTGGGACAGGAGTCCCATGTGTTTCTCCTTTGCTAGCAAAGCAATAAAACTTCTTTCTCCTTTTTCTTAAAACCAATCTTCGGTCTTTGCGTCCTCTTATTGAATTGGCATGGGGGTCATGGTTTTGATTTGCACTTCCCTAATGACTAATTTAGCATCTTTTCAATGTGAACCTTAGCCTATTGTTTTTCTCAGTGTTTTCACTGTTGGGGCCAAAAGACCTGAGAACAGTTTTAAGGAGGAAAAGTTTACTTGGGGGCACACTGTTTCAGAGATACCAGTTGGTAGACAGTTGTGTCCATTCTTTGGGGACCATAAGTGAGACAGAACATCACATTGGAAGGGGCTGAAGAGGAAAGTCGCTCAGTGCATGGCAGCAGGAAGCAGAGAGAGAGAGAGAGAGAGAGAGAGAGAGAGAGAGA
>JAJEJO010004422.1:103351-191260 GCA_020662805.1 Glaucomys volans
AGAGAGAGAGAGAGAATTCTCTCACCAAGACAAAATATGTACCCCAAAGGCATATGGCAGTGACCCACTTCCTCTATCCACACCCTACCTGCCTTCAGTTACTACCCAGTTAATCCCTATTAGACTATTAATGCGCTGATTAGATTAAGGTCTCATAACCCAATCATTTACCTCTAAGCTTTCTGGCATTGTCTGACACATGAGCTTTTGAGGTATACCTAATAGCTAAATTCTAACATGTTTTCTTACAGCCATACCTATTCAGAAATTTTCCCCATTTTTAGTTGAATTATTGTCTTTTTACTAGGTGTTCTCCATATACTCTATATACAAATTGCTTGTCAGAGACATGATAGAAAGATGCTCTTTCACTTTGTGGTTTTTCACTTGCTTTCTTGGGTGGGGAGGGTATCAGGAATTGAACTCAAGATCACTCCACCACTGAGCCACATCCTCAGCCCTATTTTATATTTTATTTAGAGACAGGGTCTCACTGAGCTGCTTAGTGCCTCACTTTTGCTGAGGCTGGCTTTGAACTCCCAATCCTCCTGGCTCAGCCTTCAAAGCCTCTGGGATTACAGGCATGTACCATCTCACCCAGCTTGTGTTTTTACTTTCTTGATGGCATTGTTTGAATCAAAACTATTTTTAATTTTGATGAAATCCAAAATAATGTTTTTTTGTCTTTTGAATCTCAAACTTTGGTTGTCATATCTAGGAGTCTTTTGTCAATTCCAAGCTTAAGAAGTATTCCATCTTTTCTTCAGAGTGTTTTAGACTTGCAATTCTATATTTAGTTGTTGAAACATTGTGTGCAATTTTTGTGTATCAAATGATGAGGGTCCAGCTTCCATTTTGCATGACCATCCAGTAGTTCCAACATCATCTGTTGAAAAAACTTCATTCTTTCCACTAAATTTTCTTATCATAGTTGTTAAAAATGAGTTGACCACACATATAGGGGTTTATATCTGAATTTTATTTTCTATTAATTTACATTCTTATCCTCATCCCAAACTTACACTTATTTCACTACAATTTTATGTAGTATATTTTGAAATTGGAATGCATAAATCATCCTGTTTTACTTTTTGGGGGGGCTTACTTTTTCTATTCTGAATTAACTTGGAATTAGTTTGTTAATTTCTAAACACACTGACTAAAAGAGTGGTGGTATTGAATCTATAAATCAGTTTTGGAAATATTACCTCTTTAACAATGTCACATTTTCCAATCCAGGAACATGGAATGTTTTGTAATTTACATAAATACTTTAAAATTCATTTCTACAATATTTTATAGTAGTTAGAGAAGAAATTTCTCCTACTTTTGTTGTCATATCTAAGAATATTTTGCCAAATCTATGGCCATGAAGATGCCTCAAATTTTATTCTGAGATTTTTAGATTCTTTGGTCAGATTTATTTCTAAGTATTTATTCCTTTTGGTGTTATTATAAATAAAATTGTTTTAATAACTTCATTTATAAATTATTATTTGAAAGGGTATATAAATATAATTAATTTATGCATAAAATCTTATATTTTGTTAATATATTAAATTAGCAAAAATTTATTAAATTATTGAATTTTTTATTGATTCTGATGAATTTTCTGCATATCAGTGTATGACTTTGGTAAAAATAGTTTTACTCCTTTCTTTCCAATCTGGACGATTTTAGTTTATTTTTCCTGTTTAATTTCCTTAGCCAGAACTCTCAGTACAATATTGCATTGAAGCTCCAAGAGTGAGTTTTTCTTTTTCCTGATGTTAAGTGAAAAACATCTATTCTTTATCTTTTAAGTATATTAATTGTGGATTTTGGAAGTGCTTTTATTAGATGAAAAAAATTCTATTCCTATTTTTCAAGTTTTTTTTATTACACAAGGATTTAGGATATCATCAAAAAAAATCTCTGTATCAATTAAGAAGAGGCAGTTTTATAAAAATTCTGTTGATATCATGTATTACATTAATACATAAATTCCATTTTATCATTTTATAAATATTTTAATAAGTTCCTGGATTTGCTTTGATAGCATTTTGTGGAGACTTTTGAAATAATAGATTAAATAATATCTCTGTAAAACAAAATACGAAGAATTATCCATCATTAGATATTTTCAATTGTTCTCTTTTTATTCATTCTCAGTGATCCACTAAGTAAAAGTGTTCATTATTGTTCTTTTAGAATATTAAAATGATTTTCCATCCTTTATTCCATCTGCCTAAATTTTCTGCATCAATTTGCTTTCTTTGTAAATTGTAAATCTAATGCATTTTAATGATGAAATAGCGGTCCAACTCTTGAATAAAGAACCTAAGACATTTTAGAAATGAAGCAAAATTTATCGAAAATCAACAGGTGACTGAAAAGAGGTATATAACACTCACCTTCTCCTCCACAAAGAAAAAGAGTTGTGTGTATGGGGCTACTTATTGAGGTGAGTGACTACAGGATAACACTGGAATGCTATAGTAGAAAAGTAGAAAATTTGTAAAATCCAGGAACTCTGTTATCCACAGGGGTAAAGGCAAAAAAGAAAGTCCCAGTACAAACTATCAGTGCAGATATTGACCATCCTAACTATTGCAAAGTTTATGGCCTTTGTAGAAAATTAGTTTATAGATAGGATTCCAAGCCTCGGGAAACAGAAGCAAGAATTTACAAATGGGATTATATCAAACTAAAAATCTTCTGCACAGCAAAAGAAAGCTAGCAGAGTGAAGAAACAGCTTACAGAAAATGTTTTATGGCTTTTCATCTGACACAGGATTAACATCCAGAATATATAAGGAACTCAAGTAACTTAACAACAACAATAGAAGAAAGTAATCCAATTTAAACTGGGCAAATAATCTGAATTGAAACTTCCCAAAAGAAAAAATACAAATGACAACAATAAATTTATGGGAAAATTCTCAATATTTACTCACTAGGGAAATGCAAATCACAGCAGAGTGTGATAACAAGTACCCGATTAGAATTATTATTATGAAAAAAATACTGATGCTGACATGGATATGCAGAAAAACAAATTTTTACACATGTTGGCAGAAATGTAAAAGGAATGTAAATTAGTTCATCCACTATGGAAAACAGTATGGAATTGCCTCAAGAAAATAAAAATAAAACTACCAAATAATTCACCTCTCCACTCCTGGGCACATTTCTGACAAGAATAAAGTCAACACATGCTATAGTCTGAATCTGTAATGTCCGCATGTTGAAGGCTAGGTTCCCATTGCAGAAATTCAGAGGTAGGTCTTTATGAAATGATTGCAATGTAAGTATTCTAACCCTATTTGTGGATTATCCCATGTGAAGAATTAATAACTTGAATGGACTGCTGAGAAATGGTATAAACTTCAGGCAAGTGGGGCATGGTTGGAAGAAGGAGTTCATTATGTGCATGACCTTGGGAACTGTATCTTGTATGTGGCCCTTGGCTCACTTTATTTCTCTCTGCTTCTAGGTTGCATAAGCTGAGCAGATTTCTTCCACTATACCCTTCTGCCATGGTATTCTGCCTCACCTCAGGACTAGAGCAATAAAATCAATCAACCATGGACTAAGACCTCTGAAACTGAGCCAAGTAAACCTTTCCTCCTCCAAGTTGTTTATGTCATATACTTTGGTCACAGTGACAGAAAACTAACATAGTATGCAAAGGTGATACTTGAATACCAAGTTTATTGTAGCATATTCACAAAGGCTAAGATATGGAATTGACTTAGGGTTTCATCAACAGAGGAAAATATGGTATATATGCACAATGGTATAGTATTCAGCCCTAAAGAGTGAAACCCTGTCACATGTAGGAAGATTGATAGAACTAGAGGCCATTATGTTAAGCAAAATAAGATACAGGAAGAAAGTTTGGCAGTTCTTTCTAATATGTACAAACTAAAAAAAAAAAAGAAGAAGAAGAAGAAAAGAAAGGATCTGATAAACCCAAGTGTGATCATTGATCATGAGGCTTTGAGAAGGGCAGTTAATAAAGAGGTGTAGAAAATTATAAGTGTAGGGGTTGAGGATAGGAGAAGGATGGATGGATGGATGCCATCAAAGCACAATGTATGCCAGTATGAAGATATCACCATGAATTCCATTAATTTGTACAATAAAGATATATTACTAATTATAATAAAAATTAGCTTTTCAGAAATTTGTTGGGTCAGGTATGCATTTCCACTTAATTGAAATGGTGATAATTAATATTTAATTAATATTTAAACTTAAATGCAAACACTACTATTGTGAAATATGATGAAATTCTACATTGTTCCTCTAGCACTTTTGGATCATGAACTCTAGAAGGTAACACCTGTGTCAACAAGAGACATGATAACAGTCCATCTCTTCTATTGACAATCCATTAATGGTGTCCAAATACAATTTTTTTATTCTAGCTGGTAGTAAATCCTCCAAAACCATCTAAAAATCATACAAAACACTCAGAAAACCAGTAAATGTCATATGATTGAATTTGCAAAGTGCTAAGCCAGACAAACTCCTGGCATCATGGGTGACAAACAGAAAGGCTCTAAGCGTAATGGATGGTTTCTTATTTCTCAGTGAGTTCCCTTTGTCACCTAAAGAGGAAGTAGGTTGTGTAATATTAAACTTGAAATAGAAGAAATGCACTATATGAATGTCTGACAGACGATGTAAATTGATGTGTGTGAAAATAAACTGTTCCTCAGCTACAATTATTCAAGCATTCAGCTGAAAATGGCTAACATAGCAATTTGTTTGTTTTTTTTTAAATGTTTCTAGTATAATGTGGTTTTCCCCAAAATTAAAAAAGGTAAACAAAAAAATAAAGTGCATGAATTAAGAATCATTAATACAAATAGAGAACACTGAATTTTTAAAAATTAAATTTGTTTTTGAATATTAAAAAATACAATTTAACTTCATAAAATAAGTCCAAGGAAGGTAAATAAAGCATTTTAACTATATCAAACTGAAAAATACAGAAAACATTTAATTCTGAGTCTCATTGGCTACTATAAAACATATACATGCATTGTTTGAGAGTTAAATTTTACATTTTAATAAGCAACTGAAAAATAATTTTAAGAAGACTTTAAAGTGTTCAAATATTTGCTTTGTGGGGCTTGAAAGATGAAGAGAAAAACAATAAATTACTAGGAGAAAAGACAGGAAAGCTGACAGCAATGATTATATCTGGATAGTTGAATTATGTGTAAGTCGATGCTGTGCTTTAAACTTCTATGCATGCAGTTGCTAATAAATACTTGCTACTGTTAAAGTGAGAGGAAGAGGAATTCAAGTCATATTGATGTCCAAAAGAGTAAAAGAAAATGCTTTTTAAAATAAATCCTTTGAAATTCTGTGTTAAATTTTAAATAACATTACTTGCAATAATTCTCTAGGAAAGGGTACACTTTAATCTGAGTTTGCCCTTCTCTATCACAGTTAATGCAAAGAAAATATTCAGAGAAATTTGGAAATTCAGGGCAAATTTTAAAAATTTTTACATAGTAAAGTCACTCTGTGTATATGAGAGACAGTGCTACATAGAATTTCAGTTTGTAGGTGAAGAATATCATAATATCCCACCCCAAAACATGTCCTGCTGACTTTCTAATTATTTTGCACTAAAAGCAATTAGCAAATATCAAAGACCTGAAAAGTGATCTACTTTCTCCCTTTCTGCTCAAACACAAGGTACAGATCTCCCTTCACAAAACCGTTCCTCCTTCCCTCTCTACCAACAGGAGGAAAATAGCCATTATCACAGGAGACAGAAAGTTGTCACTAAGTTGGCCCTACACAAACAAGCCTTCCCTAAACTATTACATGCTACTGTTTGAATAGGTTTGTCTAGAACCTATATGCTAGAAGCATGATTTCCAGTGTAATGACATTGAGAGTTGGTAGAACCTTTAATAGGTGGGGCTTTAGGGACATGCTTAGTTCACAGGAGCTGGGAGACTGGGTTATTTCTCTTAGCATGTGATTAGTTCTGGACACAGTGAGTTAGGTCTTCAAAGACTGGATCAGTAACAATGACTGGGTTGTTAAAACATATGTCAGCCTCCCTATTTTTTCTTGTATCTGTAGATGTTTTAGTCAGGTATTTCACTTTGGTGACAAAAACACCTGGCAAGAACAATTTTAGAGGACGAAAGTTTATTTGAGGGCTCAGGGTTTCAGAAGTTGCAGTTCAGAGATGGCTGGCTCCATTCCTCGGGGCTGGAGGTATGGCAGAATATCATGGTGGAAAGTAGTTTTGGAGGCAAGAGGCTCAAGAGATCACACCAGGATGCAGAGAGGGCGCTCTGCTCAAAAAGGACAAAACATGTACTCAAAAGTCATGCCTCCAATGACTCATCTCCTCCAGCCACACTCTATGAGCTTTCAGTTATCACTAAATTAATCCTGATTCACTGATTAGATTAAGATTTTCATAACTCAATCATTTCATCTCTAAACCTTCTTGCATTGTCTCACATATAAACTTTTGGGGGATACCACCTATCTAAACCATAACACTGGCCTTTCGAATGTGCCTGCTTTCCTTGTTCTTTCCCACCATGAATGATAGCTACATGAGGTCTTCACCAAAAGCTGTTCAGATGCTAAACTTCTTTAACTATGAGTGGACTAAACCTCTTTGCTTTACAAATCATTGTCTTGATTATTTTGTTATAGTAACAGAAAATAGACTAAGACACTGCCCCTAGAACCCCTATCTCCTTCACCTTTGTCTTGTCATTTCTCTATAAATTCATTGCCCTTTACTAAGATGGTATACAGGTCTTCAATTCTAATGACTCATTTGAATTACTTGTCTTTGAGTTCTCCTATGTATATGAATATTACATGCATAAATAAACATTTTTTCCTCCTATAAATCTGTCATTTATTAATTTGGCTGGTGAGCCGTGGCTACTTAATCTAAGAAAGTAGTTGCAAATTATTAGATTTCATGCATGGATTTTAAGTCATAGAAAACTGGATTAAAATACCAGACCTACTGCTTTTTGGGTGTATAAACTTAAGAAAGTAATATAGCCTCATTACTCTAAGTTTCCTTATTTGAAAATGGATATTATGATAGTACCTCATAAAGCTGTTGAGAGAATTAATAGAGAAAACATTTTCAGCATTGTCCTATTACACTGTTTGTATTTAATTAATTTTAGCATTTATTATTTTGGTTGGAAGCAAGAAAAGATCATTCCTCTATATCAATTTACCTGGAAAAAAAATACTACCCTTAAAAACATTGAAACTTTCCTCAAGCCAATTGAGACGTTAATTATTTTTAGATCTTGAGAATGAGAAAATTGCATCATAAACACCAGTAATAATCTTTGAAACCAATTTTTAGGTGCTCAATAAATATCACTAAGATGAAAAAAGCACCTATTGAGAAAACAGTTTTAGTATATGAAATGGAAAATATTCTTATATATTACCTTATGAAAGTCTTTAAAAATCACATTTTAGAAAATACTTAGTTGCTTAGAAATATCAAATTCTCTTCTCCCCTCTTAAGTCATTTTGCATATGTAGTCACATCTTAAAATGGGTCTCAGTTTACTCATCAACTGTTCCTGGATTAGGAGCTAGAAAGTGGCATAGTCCAGCTGAAACCTCCAAAAAGTTCTTTGTTGGTTTCATGTTTGGCAAAGCCATTTCTCCTATCTTCCTAGAGCAGTTAACTACCTCTTACTGACAATATTGAAGATTCAGAATAGAGGGGTGAAATAAACCCCTTCAATAATGACGTCCTCAGCCCGCTATTATACATGTAATCTAAAATACCTCTGAGATGCCTGATATGTAAGATATTTCTTTTTAAAGGCAGTTTAAAATTTTTTTCTGCTAAAAGCATCCATAATGATACATATTTTATAACATTAATATGGTTCTTAAAACTTATATAATCAAATATTATTAAAATGTGGAAAAAATCTCATTTAAGAGAATGCATTGCTCATATAAGATTGATGAAACTCAGAATATTTTAAAATTGAGATTATTATAGGAAAATAAGGCCAGATTTATTAATAATTTCCAAATGTAAAGGAAAAAATACTGTCCACGTTATACAAACTCTCTTAAAATATAGTCAAAGGATATTTCTCAAATTGTTTTTGAAACTGTCAATACACTCAGACACAAACATGTCAAATATCATCTCCCAAAATCTGACTTGAACTCACTTATAAATAAAGGGTGAGGGACTATAAATAAAACGGTAACATTAAATACAGTCACATTAAAAGTGAGCAAATACAGAATATTATTCTACATATGAAAATATGGTTAAGTATTATGTTTGGCCTCTAAGGGGAGCTCAGGCACCTTTCCAACCTCATCCTAGATGTCAGCACAAGGACCAAGAGCACAGGTGTAAAAGACCAAATAAATACAAGGTCCCATTTTGAATGATGCTACCAGAGCAAACAATCGGGAACCTTAAGGAAAAAAATTAAGGCTTTGCCCTTGGAAATGTTAATGCCTTAGGTCTGAAAAAATGATGATTTATACACATTTTATACAAGCAACTAGGCAATTTTGTGTTAGATGATGAAGAAAAAAAGAAAATCTCTAAAAGGTAGCCTCTTCCCTCTTGTCTCTCTCTCTCACAGGTTGGTAGACTCTACAAATAATAAAATAGAACATTACATAAGAAATAAATGGTATCAGTTGAATTTATATTGACCAGTGATGACTCAAACCTTTGCAAATCCAATTACAAGAAAAGGCAGAGACAGAGGAAATAGAGAAAGTTACTAAAAGGGTTAATTTCTTAATAGCAGAGGGAATATTCTGCTCAGTAGAATAGAACACCTCAGATTTTGGTCCAGGAAGAAAAATGGCGATGTTAGGAAACATGAACTCAGAAATTTAGGGAAGAATGGAATCAGTTTAAATATTTTTGCCTTCTAATCAATAGATGTAACAGACTGAGTTAGCTCTATACACGGTAGGGGAGAAAAAATATATCAAAGTTTTGAAAATTCAACTTGGCCTCCTAGGATGGAAAAAAGAACATTATAGAGAAATAAAAATAAAACATTTAAGGAATTAAGGTCAGGGCTACCTACAGGAGGGAGAGTTGCTGGAAAGAAATGTTTCTGCTGCCATTGGTGTCCCAAATGTTATTCAGTGCCAGAATTAAAACAAAAACAAAAACAAAAACAAAAACAAAACAAAACAAAACAAAACAAAACAAAACAAAACAAAACAAAAAACCCTAGAACAATGGCAAAGTTTTATGATGGAAAACACAAAGAATATTTATATTTATATAAAATACAGAAACATTCTACAGTGCTCAGAGAGCCCCCAGGCTTCCAAATTTAGTAAACAAGAAAAAAAACAACTTTTGATATGAAGGGTATTTATTACAGCTATGTGAAAACAAATCTCCTGTCAAGGTCCTACATAAGTGTAGAAGATGCTCAACACAGGATGTTCGAGGCAAGAACTACCGAAAGAAAAGTCAGATTATGTGAAAGTGGAAATGAATAGGCCATGGAACCTACTTGTATAATTGTCTGCTCTAAGTACAGATCAAACTGCTTATGAGACTATGGAGGGTGGAGACCCATTTAATTGATGATATAGCATAATTGACAGATATTTAGGTCATCATGAAGTTCAATGAATAGAAAAAAAAAAAACTCTGTGATTGCCAATTTCATTATTATCAACTTCATAGCAGAGAAGTTTGGCAGATACTCCTTTCAGATTTCTCTGCAAGGAATGACCTGCTGTCTATCTGTGAGCAGTAATTTCCTGTCAACCTCCAGCTGTTAGCTTCTTCTAAATCCATCTCCAAATTCAAGCCAAGGTCACAGATTTCTCAGAGTGGGCCCTGGTCAACAGCCAGTGGTGGTAGACAAGGATGAACTTACCTATGTGAGCCAAGGACCAAGCATGGCCATAGCGCTAGGGCCTAGGCACTGCTGTCCAAGTTGAAGCTCCTACATCTGACAGTATTTGTCCCAGGTTCTAAAATCATGATCTGCTAGCATTTCCTGCTAGCAGTCAGCCTGCTTTATCCTTTGAAATTTCACAAGTGTTATTTCCTGATAACCTTTTGTACTCAAAATCTCACCTCAACATCTGCTTCCTAGAGAACTCGACCCAATTCAAGGGGTATCAGATGGAACTAATATTAAAGTTTATTGCTGTTGTTATTGATAATTTTCTTTGTTTCAGTACAAGGTGGAATTATTTGTTGTTACTTTTGTACTGTCTACATTGTAACTTCAGTGTATCAGAAATAATGTGGCACTAAGCTTTAGGTGAAATTCATCAAATTCAAACTTAATTAGTTGACTTTGGGAAATGGCCTCATTTTTCTTCATAATCTTTCTATCTGTATCTGAAACAATTTATTGCAATTATTAGTCTACCGCTTAGAAGGTAAACCCTCTTTAGCCAGGGATGACTCCTTTTCCTCCTCCTCCTCTTTCTTCTTTTTGTTCTCTTTCTTCTTTTAATTACTACAGTATCCTCAGTACTTCAAACAGTGCCTGTCATCTAGAGTCATCTTGAAGCATATATCTAAGAATGAATGAGGAATGGTTTGATGAGCAGCTTAAACATACTTTCTCTTACTATGGTATAACAACGGGTCTCAAAAATTTACTATAATATAAAGGTTAGCTAAAATAAGTAATCTCTAATGTAGCATTATATAATTCATTATGTAAATAGACAAAATACATTTACATTAGAATGTCCAATGTCATTACCAGCTATTGGCACTTCTGTTGGGCTTTTTAGCCCCTTCGCCCAGCTCCACCGTGAAAAGGGGAAAGAAGCACCACCGGCAAGGCAGGACAGGAAAGGCAAAGGCCGGCTGACCGCCCGCACCCAGCCCTCCAGCGGAGGACAGTCAGACCTGTCAGGGAGACCAGTCACAGCAGGAACTCGTTTATTGAGGAAGTCACACATCTCTTATGCAGGGTGAGGGCCAGGAGGGGACCAATCAGCTTAAAAGTTAGCAGGTCATAAACGGTTCACTAAAGTTAGCTCCCATGTGAAGGTACACGGGCAAGAACTGATCACGTTCCCGGAACTGTTGTGGGCCAATCCGCAGTGGTGGTCCAATTCGCTATCATTACCTCTGGTAACGCCTCAAGGCCTCAGGTTCTGCCTGCGCTCCAGGAAGTGAGGAGCAGCTTAAGAGTTAGGTGTTGTTTTCCTAGGCTAAGCCTGTGAGTTAAGCTTTATTTCTCTCTTAGCTGAGGTGTCCTTCATGGCTCCCAACACACTTCCAGTTAGAGTCACGATGAAAATGAAAGCCACCATATAAAAAACTGTTTTAATATGTACAAATATATTATCATTGTTGATACGATAAGGGGAAGAGTAAAATACTTTTGGAGATTTTTTCCAAACAAAGCAAACTCTCTCAATTAAGGTACTACTTTGCCTGGGAATTTTTGTTTATACTGAAAACTCTACAAAAGTCATTTGTAGTGTAATATGTAAAAAGAATTAAGTCCTTTGTTCAGAACATTTAAAACAGATTTTATATATGAGAAGGTATATTTGGAAAAGTTATACCCTATCTTAATGGTAATTGCTTAAAGGAAATTTTACAAATGGCATAATTTACATAAAATAAAATGCTTCTCTTTTAAGTATCAATTAAATTTTGACAAACAACTACTACCACACTCAAGAAAAAGCACACTTCCATCACCCTAAAGGGTTCCCTTGTATCCCTTCCCTGCCAACAATCCTACCCTGGGGCCCCAGGCAATAAGTGAATTGCTTTCTCTAACTCTCCATAAGATTTATATGTTCTACAGATTTATCAAATATAAACATATTTAAAAATAAAATAAAGATCTTGGAGGAAATCAAAAAGCCTTACGAAAATAATCTCATGAAATACAGGGGAATTTTTCATTCTGTGAAACATGATGAGAATTACAAGATAAAATATGAATGACTTAGAATTCAGTACTGGAAATATAAGCCATTCTAGGTACCATAAATTAATTAATTAAATATATTAATTCATGGAATTAGGAGATTACAGAAATTTTGGAAGGGGTGAAAAAGAGAGATCTGGATGGGAACTGTTGGAATGTATCAAAAACAAGACAAAACAAAACAAAGAAACTCTAGACAAAGAACCCCAGAAGGTAGACATGCAAGACTGAGGTTGGTACCTCATAGAAACAACACAGACGTATTTGTTTCTTGACAGACAGAATGCAGCTTAGCAGACAATAGAACTGATTCAGAAAATGACATTCTTAATCACTGGCAAGTGACTCTAGCCACAAGAAGATTGTATTAATTTTTATTTAACTTCCAAATCCACAGCAAGACTATTTAATTATGTTAAACTAAATACAAATATCTAAGCCCATTTGCAGATTAATCTGTAGATTTAATCTGTCTAGCTCCTGCTATATTGAGGAGGGGTCAGTGGGAGTAGGGAAGGGAGTGGGGAAGGAAGTGGGAATGGGTGTGGATGTGGACAATCAGCAGAGGAATCTAAGATCTCTATCCATGAAATACCTGCAACAGTGACCTCATATTATTGTGGGAACCAAGAATTTCCTTTCAAATATTCAGAATGCTCTTTTGCTAATGGTACCACTGCTGTGGAGATCCACTGGTTTAGAAGGTAAGCTGTTTTAGAACTCCCATTTGTGTGTGAACTTTGCTTGAATTTTCTTAGTATTGTATACCCATGGCTAGTGATGTAATTTACCTTGGTGATCCTCTGAAAACAAAAGTGGGACAAGTGAAAGACATGGATTTGGGAGAAGTGAAAGTTCCAACATGATAAAGAAAGTAAATCATATCATGATCCTCATTCCTGCTGTTGAAAAAGAAATCAGGACACCAAATGGGAACTAAGTGGTTCATGGCACAAAATGAGCAAAATAAGGATGACCTTGGAGAGGGTAAATCCATGTATCTATTTTACTTATAATCTTTTCAGAAAAATCATAGTGAGTATTCACTTTTCTGTATTTAACTGTTGGGGTAAAAGGAAAACTCTTACTATCCAAAAAATGATCATATTATTATATCAAAAATGGAATTGTCTTAAATTTATTGAATGTTTACTAAAAATTGGAAATTTTAATTGTTGTCAATTGAATAAACAAGCTTTTATTTCCTTTTCTTCTTCTCATGATAATATTTACAGCAACTGATATTCATTGAGTTGCCAGAATCCCATGGAGAGTACCTGTCACATGAGAAACTGTTGCAGATGGGAAAAGTGAAATTGAGTAAGGAGACTCAAGCTACCCCACTAATAATGCCAAAAGAAGTTAGAAGCTGCCAGGAGACATACTCCAGTATGTGTGTGTGTGTGTGTGTGTGTGTGTGTGTATTAACTGTTTTCAAACAATGAATGTGCAGGGAGAAGCAAGTGCCTTTCCATTTTTAAAGTTTAATGAAGTCATATATGTTCTAATAACAGTATGCTTTTTTTTCTTCTATAATTGATGCTGTTCATCAAAGTGCTCTTTGGTAAGTTCTATAGATTCAGATTTATTTAATATAGATGCTAATTTTAATAATTTTAAAATTCTGAAAGTGTATAGACTATGTTTATTTTAGGAATTCGTATTAAAAAGTCTTAAAATTTAAAGAAAGGAATGTCATGAAAGGTCTCATCTTACCCAGTAAATTTACAGAGAACAACATATGGCCAAAACGTTATAAAATGGCTTGCAAAAGGATATATAACTCAGTAGTGACAAGATTAAAAGTAGAATTTAAGTCAATTATTCTCTGAGTTATGAGTTACATTTCATCTCTATCACTGTTTGCTCAAATATCAAGACTTAGGACATCCTTGCCTATTGTTCCAGCTTATTGATTCCGGAAGATTTTCTCTAATATGGGCATATTTATCACATTTTGGTGAGCATTTATAAAAAAATAAATTTTTGTGTAAACACGGACAAACATAAAAGTAATATTAAATTTTGTTTTCATAAATTGGGCAGCATGAAGAACAAAGATAAAAGTCTTCTAAAGTTCTATCCCTTTAAATGAAAGGAGAGAGTATAATCATTATTTTTCAATGTATTGAAAGCAAAATTACATGTATTATCAAATGATAACTTAAGGACCAAAAGTGACAGAAACTCTGGCAAGTTGAAGCAGAAAATGGTTTTACTAATGAATATTGGATAGCATATAGAGTCTTCAAAAGATGGCTGAAGAACCAGAATTAGAGATTTCATATTGAAAACAATCCAAAATTACAAGTTAGAGCTTTTCTCATGAAGTCATTGTTTCCGCTCCATAGAAGAGTGCCACCACTACTTTTATTGCCACTATCATTAATGTTAAATTTAAAATACTATTGCTGGAAATGAACCTCTAGAAACTAAAGATACCAATATCTGCTGCTGCAATGATTATCCAAATCTGCTACTTACGATCATTTTATGTAATCTCAGTAGCGCTCAGATATAGGGTGATCGATAGTAGGAGTGGAGATGGCATACCTAAACTCTCACTGTGAAGAAATCTAAGAAAGTACACAAATGTATTTTGCATTAAAAGATGGATTCATGTAGAATAGAATCTTGAGACATTAAAAGTAGCTCTGGCCTTCTTTTGCATGTAATTTGAAAAGGAGATTATGATTTACCCTTTACCAGAGAGTGGATGTAGAAGCCACAGGGGTGTGAGCACACTGGCAAAGTTGACTTGTGCAAAGCATTCTAGAGAGAGAACAAAATGAGTGTTCTCTGGGCTTTCATGAGGAGCAAGAGAAAATATGTCACTCAAAACTCATGAAAAAGCAGTGTAAGTTTCAAAAGAAGAAAAAATATCTTGGAGGCTAAAAACAAAACAAACCACATATTTTCTAGGTATATCTTGACTACAATGTTAGTAAATATAAGAAGTCAGACAGACATGCAATGCTTGTTACAGATTTAAGAATCTGTCACTTTTCTTGTACAGAAAAGAAGCAAAAAAGAGAACTGAGACATAAGATAAAATGCATGTATTTTGTAATCCATCTTCTATTATTAGAGTGGTATTCAGAAAAGAGAAAAGAAATGCAAACAAATAGCCAAAGCATAGGAAGTCTCATATTCCCATCCAAATATAAAAAAGCACCATACCTCACCAAAAAAAGAACAAACCCATAAAGGAACATTTCTTTCAAAAGATAACTCTGTACTCTCTAATGTTACAATGGACTCCATAGAAAATGGAATCTACATTAAATATTCACTTGAAATTAAAATTTGGGAAAAAGAGCAGTGAATAGGAATGGAGAGGTTGATGTTTCTCCTGACATTTCTTAACTGAAATATGTTTAGATGTAATGTGCAAATATAAGGTAATTTAATGAGAATTTCTCAGGAAAAACAAAAGTTAAATTGCTTTTCCCCAAAGTTAGTGCTCAGTGCACATTTTTAATAGTAAGTATGATCTTAGAAACATGTTACAAGTTCTTATATTTTAAGATGCTTGAAAATGGGTATCCAATAATTCATGTCTTTTATGCATAATAAAATTACAATATAGGACATAAAAATTTATCAAAATGTAAAATTTTTTCCACATTCAGTAAATATAAAAAATGT
The DNA here is from genome assembly GCA_020662805.1 of Glaucomys volans. Lineage (NCBI taxonomy): Eukaryota > Metazoa > Chordata > Mammalia > Rodentia > Sciuridae > Glaucomys > Glaucomys volans. The sequence goes on from JAJEJO010004422.1 coordinate 118,942, forward strand.
TTCACCTGATTCTCCAAGACACTTTTACTGCAATTGGAATTGGTTAGTTGAAAAATAATTTTGGGATCAGGTATGAATTTGAAAGTAGTTAGATTAGAATCGATAAAAACACACTTCCGAAGCCTAAAAGAGAAATCTGATTACTGAACATAGATGAGCGTAAAAGGATTATCTTGGTGAATAAAACCAAAGGGTAAAAATAAAAAAAGTTAATAAGGAAAATGTATTTTAAAATCACTTTAGACTTTATATGTGAGCTAGAAATTTTAAAAACTGATTAAGTACAATGTGAGAAGCTTTTTTCCAATTCTCATGGGGAGTCTTACACAGAAGTTACCAAATAGAACTTAACACTGCACAGATATTTTCTTATTCAAAAGACTAAAAGTAACTCTAATAATTTTATCAAGGGGTTCTCTCAAAATGTATAATAAATGGGGTCAGTGTACTTTAGATTCTATTATAGCACAAATTACATTAGGTGAAAAAACAAGGAGGTCACATCATTGTAGAAGAGACAGTGACATTATTCACAAAGGAAAAAATAGGTCAAAAGTGTACCAGTAAAATGAATTATAATGGGCTTAGAAATTTTGGGCAAGAAAAGAGTGTTTGGATTTAGTCAAAACACTTCTGAAGAGGAAGAATAGTAGACAATACAGCTAAGGCCCTTCATTTTTTCATTTACAAAATCTGATAAAAAGGAAAACAACACTGAGAAAAACAAAAGATGAGACTGAATAGGAGACGGTTTGAAGGAAATCTTTCAACATGAAAGGAGAAAATGGAACATAGCTCTCTGGTTAACCTAAGAGTGAACATTCATCAATAGAAAATATGAACATAGGTGGCCCTAAAAAGAAAATGGTTTGTTAATTGAAATATGCTGATTCACACTGGAACAAATGAAATCATTGGGATTAGCAATTAGTGTAAGATTTGTGATAGTATAAATCAAATAAGATACATTTAATATTCACCACCCTAGGTAACACCCTAGTGTTACTGATAGTTACTGATTCTTTTTCTTTTAAATACTGGATGCCCAGGTTAGGAAATTCTTGCATGCTGAGAAAGGAAAGCAACAAAATTCATTACTGAATTTCGAATCCTGTTCTGATGTTCATGCTATGGACATAACAGAGGTTATATTTTGTATGAATTGGCCTTATTTCCCCAAATCTAGAAAGTTCTCATAACTTCCTTCAGAGAGAACCACACAGATTGTTTATTCTGTGTCTTCTATGAACTCTGTTCCCGTCTCTTCTCTGTATTTACCTGTATAAACCAAATCAAATTAACTCAAAGAATATGCCACTTTATCTTCACTAAATAGCAAGAAAATACTCTTTTCCTGTCATATTGGGAGGCATTGCTAGGATTTTACAGGCACTTTAATACTTTCCTGAAAAATGTTATGAAAAGAAATGCTTTAAAAGGATAAAGTTGGTTTCATCAAGTACAGAACAGATACAGAAACAAAGAATTTCTGGTGGGTTAAAAATATGCAAAGAGCAAGTGAAGTATCATGAAAATATTTTTAATTTTGTTTAAATTTATAATCTCTAATTGTTATAAAAGATATTAGAACAGTGTATGAACTGGATTGAATGTAATAGGACATTTTTCAAGTATAATTCTGTCAGGATTGGGTCTCAGTTTAACAATCATTGATACAAGATATCTTTCCATTTGAAACATTAATCAAGAGCCAGAATTTCAAGAATGATAACAACAAGCAAAATTAAAGAATCATGACTTCACTTATAAGTTATAATATTTATATTTATTTGTCTGAGGCAAAGATCCTGAGGAAATTTTGTTTTTCTAATGGACAATCTTGATGACTTTCCTACATGTTCAAGGAACAACAGTAGGGAGAATATAAAACTCCTGTTATTGATTTTCATAATATTTTAATATACATGTCCAATGAATTGCTTCCCAAATCACAGTCCCAGAGCAATGAAATATATAATTCTATGTCTGACTATTAAATGAAATGAAAACTGAAGACAAATAAATTATTTTCTCAAATTAAAGGTTCAATTACTATAATATTGATGGGACTTGGTTAAGAAAAGTTCGTAATTAAAATCAGTAACATGATTCAAACCAATGTAACAGTGAAATAAAAATGGGAACAACCAAATCCTCAGAAAATTACAATATTTAAGTATTTATTGATTTCTTTAGCAGCCAGGAATAGAGATTTTTATCAGGGACCACAGATGATCCTTTATAATACAAATATGTCTATACTAAACTTTACATTAAAAAATGTTTAATTTTGGTTCTGGGGAAAGCTTTTAGAGCAAAATAAAACTCAGATCCATTAAGACTGATGAGAGAAAATTGTTCTAGAAGAGATAAAATTAAAATTAATGTGAATTAGGAAAAGGACAAAAAATATGATGAAAATGTGAATAAAGAATATTAATAATTCACAAAAAATGAACTATCAATAAAATTGTAAAAACATTTACCAACTCTAAGCTTATGAAAGCCATGAAAACTAAACTAACAGTAAAATGCAAATTCCTGACCATTAGAAAGGCAAAGTGATCTAGTAGAGGAAGTCTAACCCCTTAAAAGTCCTTTCAGAAGACAATTTGTCAACATTTATCAGAATGTAAACACCATTCACCCCTAAATACAGAAATTTTAAAAAGGAATTACCCTTTTTCCTTATTACAGTAGAGTAATAATTCTTACCCAGAAAACATTACTTCTTTATAATTTATATATAACACAAAAGGAACTGAGGAATCATAAAGAAAACCCCACTATTTTATACTACCTTTCATAAAGGGCCAATCTATTCTCAAATGCTTCGATTTGTGAGTATGATTTTGTTGTTACTGCCTATGGGTTACTTTCCCCATGGTCTTCACTATACACTTTTTATATGAGGTCATTTTAAAATAACTAAATCCAAAATTAACTCAGTGGCATACAGATATTTTGTAGACTTATACTTTAAAACCACAGCCAAAATAAATTCAAATATTGAAAATTTAAATGATGGATGACCGACAAATAAATAAAAATTAAAGACCAATATGTCACATGTATAGTTAATCAGAATATACCTAACTCAGTTAAAGTTTCACCTTGTAATAAAACTTTAAAAATATATATGAAGTGCTGTTAAAAAGTTAAAAGACCTATAAACTAGCATTCCAAATTTAGGCCTACATATATAATTTCCTGGCATTATTCTATATAATTGAAAATTAGTGTAAGTCAAAGTAGGAGATCCTGTTGTTTAGCAGGAAGATTTTTTGATATTCTTTTGTGTTGCTGTCCTCAGATTTAGGAAAATAGTTGCATTGAGTTAACTTAATGGAAGATTTTTTGATACATTCTTTTGTGTTGCTGTCCTCAGATTTAGGAAAATAGTTGCATTGAGTTAACTTAGTTAGGCTGAGGTGAGTTTATTGACTGTGTGTCAAAACCGTAAAACAAAACAAAAAAAAAAAACACATCATTTTTGAATGTCAAATGGTCTTTCATTTCTCCACCTTGAGATTCATGTCTCTATTCTTTCTCTATATTTCATGTCTGCTTGTTCTTTCAACCCCCTTGGAGTGCAGCCAGACACTGCAGCCTACAGTGTGAATATGCCTGCTATATTCCTGTTTGATCTTCCTCCCTTGATGTGTCAGTTTCTTTGTGGGCTGCCTACTTGTCAAGCCATTTTTATTCTTCGAAACTTTATACATAATTTTTAAATCAGCTGTGTAGCTTTCAGGACACTAGATGGATTTTCACAAGTTAATCACACTTAAATAGCATAAACACGGCTGCTTACATATTGAACATTGTGAAGACAAACATATATTTACTCAACTGAAACTGATTAGATGCAAAATACCCAAATTATAGGTTAAAGAAAGATGTTTTTGCTCCTCTTTGAAGTAGCCTTATAAATGTAAGGAGCTAGTTTTAAAATGCACCTAGTGTTTATAAGCATACAAATAGAGCATATATTTTGAGTATTTTACTAAAAAAGGAAAAAGCAAATTTAACACTCATTATTGAATGACTTATTACTCTAAAATATAAAATTCTCAAATTCAAAGTTGTCTGATAGTTGGGTAGTCAAAATTCTTGTTCACCTAGGAGAAAATGTATACCTTGCCCTTATTAGTTTTCCCTTATTAAAAGGAAAGTAATCTAGTTAGAAATGGTTTTTACAAGATTTGGCATTTGTCACATGGAGAAAAAAATGATCTCTACCTGTGTGTCTCATACAACCCGAGGCATGAAATAATGGTAAAGAAATGTAATATCTGTTGTATTTTGAAGATTAAATCATTCATCTCCAAGTCTCTGTAAGTTATAATGAAAATATACTAATCAATGTGAAGAAATCCATTTTTAAAAGACTACTCAGCAGATTATTAATAATATTACTCTTGAGGAATTATACGGAATAATGAGGCTATCCTAGGATTAAAAAATAATTCTACAAGTTGGGACAAAATAATCCATCTTAACCAAGTCTAGTAAAGGTCAGATAAAAGGGAATTTAAGTAAACTGTACACTTTTATAAGTTGTTGTTAAGGTCAACACAAGTTAAAAAAATTTTTTTTTGTCCTAGATTCATCATAGAAAGAAAGGGCAGGCATGTCCAGAAAAGATAAATAAAGGTATTTTTATCATATATCAGGAAATGATTTATTTTTATTCTCAGATACAGTCACCATTAAGAGCTGAAGACCATTCTGTCAGAAAATGTATGATATTTATTTTATGTCTAAGCAGCAAGAACAATGACTGGCAAATTTGAAAACTAACTTGTTTAAAACTATGAGAGATTTGAACCTCAAACTAAAACACATGAGGGAGGGCTGTCAGAGTGACTCACTATCAGACTGAGGGGTATGCAAATGCTGGGAGAAGGTACTTCCAACTGAAATTTCCAGAAAAATAAGCACAAAATAGTTGTCTGGAGTACTGACACTTGATGAGGGGTCAACACAAAAGTCAGCAATGTCTTGTTTGTAACCATGAGAATGGCATAGGAGGTTGTTTGCAGATGCTCTGAATTCCATAAAAGAACAGAGGAACTTGGCTTGAACAAGAAAGCATGCAGAAATACCTTTCATGGAGGTTATCATTCATAGAGGAATTATAGAAGAGGATAATAACTTATGGGCAGGACATGACTGTTGATCTCTGTTATGTGAAGACATTCAGCTACACACAGGCATGCACACACACACACATGCAAGATTATATGGAACTTCATGATGAGTTGATAAAAATTCTTCTTGGCTCCAGAGGTAGTTGCATACATTCTTAAAAATAACCAGTTAGCTCTCATCCAGTCATATGTTCTTTTAAAAACACAATTTATACTCTAATGTCCCAGTATGTATCTATCCTTTATTTATTTGAAACTACATTATATTATCCAAGCTTTTGGTTCATATCTGCATGTCTAAAAAAGCATCTTACATTTAACATGTCCCAAAACAAGCTCTCAATTTCCCTTGTTTAAAATTTGATTGTTTTCCCACTCTTTTCCAAGGAAAGTTTAAGAAATGTCAACTCCCTTTATTTCTACTTACTTAGAAGAAAAAGTCTTGGAAACATCTGTTAACTTCTCTTTCCATTACCTTCCTTTTGCCACAAAAGATTGTAAATTCTACCTTAATGAAATATCCAAAATTCAAAATTATTTTGCATCACTTACAAAATAACCACATTAACCCATGATGTGAAATTATGCAATATTGCTGCTTCATATTTCTTTTCCTGCTTCTCAAATTATTTTACACAATTGAACCTAAAAATTTTGAAAGTTAAATTCTGTTACTCGTGATCTTAAAACCTTTTTATAGTTTTTGTTTTAATTAATGATAAAATTTAAAGTTCTCACATTGACTTAGTCATACCAACAAAATTTTTCTCATGGTTAACTATATGCATTGTTAACTATTTCCTAGCATACTGTCACAAGCTAACACATCCATTTTAAGTTGTTTCTTTACTATTCTCAAACTGTTTTGAATTGTCCATTTAACCATTTCTCATACAATTGCTCTTATATACTGTAATACTTTGTCACTGATATGCATTACAAACAAACATTCTTCAAAAAGTACCACCAATATTTCTTTAATTAACTTGACAGTTTTCCTCTAAAATCCTCTTTTAAGGTCAAGCCACCCTTCACTCTAGTTCCCTAGAGAGATTTATTTTCCTTTAGAGAGCCCATATACTTTCACATAGACTTGGATAGTTTGTATTGTCTTTCTTAATAGAGGATGAGGTCTATGAAAGAATTTTTTGCTAATTTGTTTTGTTGGTATTTGTTTGTTGGTTCATTGGTTTTATGAATCCTCAGTCTCTACAAACACACAGTTAAAGTGTATTATGAGGCATTCAGTCACATAATTACCAAAGCAAAGAAGTTCCATATCCACTATTTGCAAACTCGAGACACAGAAAAAAGTTCTGAGAATCAAAAGATACAATGTTGTGAACTGTAGTCCAAGTGTCCAAGTAGTGACAGAAAACAAAAAAGTAAATTCCTTTCTTCTATATATGCTATTCTGTTAAAGACAACGATGGGTTGAGGGACACGTGTCTACATACATGCCAATTTACTTCAGTGAATCTGCTCATTCAAATATTTATCTCAACCCCAAACTCAGATATGCACCAGCAAGAATGCTTACCCAGGTATCTGGGTACTCTCTTTTTCGGTTTAGTCAGCTATTTCGCTGCTAGGACTAAAGCACCCGACCAGAACAACTGTACAGGAGAAGCAGCTTATTTAGGTGTTTACGGTTTCAGATGTCTTGGTCCATGGAAGCCTGGCTCCCTTCTTCAGGGCTTGAGGTAAAGGCAGAACTTCAGGGCAGAAGAGTGTAGCAGAGGGAAACCGCTCCCACGATCACGGAGCAGAGTCTCCACTCACTAGATACAAATGTATACACCATAGCCACGCCCCCAATGAGCCGCTTCCAGCCACACCCCACCTGCATCCAGTTACCGCTGGGTCAATGAAAGGAAAGTGCAATATAGGCGAGCAACTCAGAAACCAGGCAAGGAGATCCACACGCAGAAAATTTTATTTGTCATTCAGAGTCTGACAAAGGCCATCGCTCAGAAAAGGTGAGAGAGGGCACGGAAAATCTAACTCTCGGGTATTATATAGGGCCGCTTGCCTAAGCTTGAATGAGCTATGTGAAGCCTTGCAGTGGGCTGTTCCTTGCATGAGCTACCTGTGTAAAGTCTTGGGGTGGGCTGATAGACGAGCAAAGAGGTATTTCAGTTAAGTCGGTTAACAGGTGGTGAGGGGGACAGGAAACCAACTGCTAACTTTTGTTTCCTCTGCAAGCTCCTATCTAGGGCAGGAAAGCAAAACAGTTTTTAAAATGGAGGTAAGGATTTAAAATGGTTGCACAGATGTTAAGCCTTGGACCTAATAGTCAATCCCATCAGGAAGATTAATTCACTGATTAGGTTAAGGCTATAACCCAATCATTTTTCCTCCAAACCTTCTTGCATTGTCTTACATATGAGCTTTTGGGGGATACCACATCTAAATCATGTCACCAGTCATGTTGACACATGTTAATAGCTGTTGTAAGTCCACCCCTTCAACTTGGCACTCATACACATCTCCTTAAATCACATTTAATCTACAAATAAAGACAATAGCATTTTAAGAGTTCTGCCTAATACCAAGGGACAATCCTGACTACAACCAAAATTGCACTCTTTTCCAGATTGGAGATAAAGTTCTTGAGATATTTTCCCTTCTTCTTGATATCTCATGTTGACTATGAAGTAAAACTAGCAGGCCTTAAATGCTATGATATAAAGTCAGTATTTCTTATGCTACATGATAAACAAGGAAGAAAGGAAAGAAAACAAAATTATGTGTTTTACTCTCCATCTCCCTTTACTTTCAGGAAACACCTCCCTGGCTAAGATTCTTTACCTAGGGAGGTGACCCAAACCTTCGCTTCTGAAGATTCTGTGCAACTGCAAACTCACCTAGATTGGATTGGGGCAGCTTCCCATTGACTTTATCACTGTGCTTGTCAGTGCTAAGGGATATTTTAAGGGGTCACATGCATTTAGACAAGCTCCTCATTGTCTCCATCATAGAAAATAGTATTCCTATTTCCCCTTAGTGATCTAGATAAATCATTTAAGCCAGCACAATCATTCCTTTAGCTACTTGTTGATTAAGAGACAGGAAGAGCCCAAAGAGACCCAGTGGCACTCTTACCTACCAGTGCAATGGAATCATTGTTGTTGTATCTGGTGATGGAAGCACACCTTCCTCCACAGTTAAGACCCCTCAGCCAGGAGAACATAAGGTCGTGGTAATAGAAAACAAAAATGCTGCTACTGGGTGACTAGCAGTAGTAGACGGTTACACCACTTCCACTTTCATCTTTTGTTTCCTTGACCCATGAATCCCAGTTATGTGAGAAACAGTATCACATATTAGGCATCAGATAACAGCATTTACAGGATTCTGGAGAATCTTGACCCAGTGGGCAACTGTAACTAAGTTTTCAAAAAGGTCAATTTTCATTCTATGAATTCAGTTGATTCAAGATGATGGGAGCATGTTAGGACTAGTGAATTCCAGAAGGTGGGCATATTGACAAAATTCTTTTGGTGTGAAGTTTTTTGATAAGGAGAAATCCTATGTGAATTATCATGATAGCAGATAAGGCATTCTGAAAGTGCGCAGATAATAGTTGGGGTGAAAATGTAGCATGAAGGACAGACAAATCCATATTCCAAGCATCTGTTATAGGAAAAAAGTGTATGCTGTCCTTTTCATGATAGGAGCAGTATAAAGTAACAAACCTGCTACCAGGCCAATCATTTAGAGGTCTGGTGACATAGTAGGGATACAAAGTTTGTCTCTGCTACTGGCAGATTTGGCACTCGGCAGTGGCTACAGACAGTACAACCTTGGTGAGAGAAAATCTATGTTGCTGAGCCAGTGAATAATCTTCATCCCTGCCACAATGGCTATTTTGTTCATGTGCTCATTGAGTGACAGCAGTAATCATTGTAGAATTAGATTGATATATTCACAAAATAGATCATCATATATTATTATTAAAATATTAAAATACTCTACTGTTTTAAGTTTCTTGTGTCTTAAGTACTTTTATTAAGTACAACAATGTGCATTCCACTCTCGTTTGACAACAGAATATTGTCATTCATGCCCCCACTTTATGGCTTAGTGTATCAAATAGCATCCAGATAAGGATGGTGAGCTCAGATTGTATGGTATCTCGGTAGATCATAGTTAAGTGTCACTCTGTACGACAATCCAAAATCAGATAAGAGCTCGTTCTCAAAACGGGAGTCAATGTGTTCTAAAGTCCAGTAGCAAGCCAAGAACTCACTTTCAAAAGGAAAATTATCAATAGAGGATGACACAATTTACTCTGAAGTCAAAGGGCCTGCACTATGATTCTCCTATAATTGAAAGCCGAAGGCCCAAGCGTATCCCTGTCTGCCCTACATTTCAACCATCATTGAATTTTCTGGGCCAAATGACCCAACATTGAGAATAAATCGCACATCACAGCACTCAATGCTGAGTATTCTCTTGCTCTGGGCACTAACAACTCAAAACAAGCATATTTCAGTTCTATAATAAAGAGATCAGGGTAACAACTGGTTGAGAAAACATTGCTGTTAAAATCCAGAGAAGACCACTAGGCATGGTACCTATTTCTTTATTATAAAATGAACCGTATACAACAAGTTTTCCTTCATCTTAAATGGAATATCTCAATGAGCTCAATACCACTGGACTCTAAGAAAGTTCACAGAGGTACAAGACCCCTGAGTTTCAGTTAGATTTATTCCCCATATTGTTGTGTACAAATATATTAACGAATAAATCTAAAGAATTTGCTGCTTTTTTCTATGCTCAATGAGCATGAGGTTATCAATGTAGTGGAGCAGCCAATATTAATGCCAACCTTCGGACTTAATGCCACCAATAGGATAGGGCAGTGAATGTTTATTGCTGGCTTTGTCAGATGAAAGCATTTTGCTTCTGATTGACTAATGGGCACATATGAAGAATAATGCATTTTCCATATCTAAAACTTCATATTAACTCAAAGGGGATAGATTAATATGAAACCACATCTGGTAAAATTTTGCAAGGAAAATCACTGTGTGGTTAAATTTAGAATAATCTTCTTTCATTCTCCAAGAACCATCTGTTTTTTTGCACAGGTCAAATAGAGTTGAATGTGAATGTGGAAGGGATCAACAATTTTTTTTTCAGTTTTTGAGGTAACATTAAAATTCACATTTCCTCAAAGAATGTAGTACTCTTTTTGTTTTACTATTTATTTACTTATTTAAGAGAGGCAGTTGGAATAGTTTTCACTTGACTTTTCCCTCTAGGAAAATGCTCTCTATACAGGTCAGTAAACCAATGTAAGAATTCTGGCAGTTTCTCTGTTTAATGCAAATATGCATTGTGGACCTTGGGCAATAACTACAGTGTTGGTGGAGGACACACTAGACTCACAGAAAGAATGATTTGAACTAAGATGGCTAAGCAACTAAACTCCCTTAACTCCTCCTCTAACTGGAGTGCCACAGTGATATTTTGGTTCTCCCAGAATGAGTGTCATTTGAAGTCATTGTTCAGTAGTGCCCAAAAGGTCTGATTAATTCCTTTTTCTCAATTTACAGTTACCTTGGTAAAAGGATATAGATACTGTTGGGGACAGCCACAGAGAAAGATTAACAGTATAAATTTTCAGTGCTGTACCAGGGACTTTTCTCAGGGGGATTGGGACACTACATAAACAATTAAGTTCTGTGTCAGTAAACCAGTTCTATTCTGGGATTGATTGAGGGGCTCTGAATCTACATTTTTATTATTCAGGTTAACTTTCTATTCATTTGACTTAGAATATCCATGCTCATATAGCTCAAGTAAGAATTTAGCAGACTTTTTTTTAGAGTTTTTCACTTATAGAAACACCAAGATCAATTAGCCACTGCCAAAGGTAGAGTCAGACTATTGGCTGCTGCTTTCAGTTCACTGTCCAGTAATAATTTTTAAAAACTATATGTTCATCTACCAATACTATTAATAAGAATCCTAAATAAAATGTTAGTTAAGTCTATTCAAGAATAAAATTAAAGACTAAAAGAAAGTAGTTTCCCTAGTTTGCTATTAGATTTACCCAAGTAGGTTGGCTAGATTTTTCAGTATTGTTAGATGAATATAATAATAACAATCCCTTGATGCTCTATTTGTTGGAAAGATATATGGACATGGAAGGTTGAAATGTAATGTAAGTGTATTGAAATGGGATACATGTATAAATATATAAGTAAATGTCTCTATAAGTAACTAACTGAATTTGTGCTAAGATAAGATGAATTCAAACTGATATTTCCAAGAATAATCCATTACCTGGTGGGTTCTTCAAGACCCTGCACTTGCATTTCTGCAAATTCTTATACCAACAGTGAGAATTGTTGATAGCTCCCACTATCAACCATCTATTTATATAGTGGTACAAATTCCAGCACATTTTTATAGCAGCATCAAAATTCTAAACCTGAGTGCCAGTGAAAATAACATTATCAACTAAGTATAGTAGTACTGTGCAGTTAATTTTGCCTTCAATTGAACAGATTTCACTTACTTCCAAAGTTACTTAGGTCACTATCTTCCTTCCCACTTTAAATGATGATGTTTCATTTTTATAATATAATGAGATTATTTAATGACTTTCTGAATTCCTTTCTATCCCAGAAAGGATAAATCCTAAGTTACTTTAAAATTTGTAAACATTAAGGATTGTTTTTGTTGTTTTTCTGTAAAGTTCTGAGTTTTGATAACTATGTGTGGTCTTGTTGATATTGCTTGAATTGCCACGCCAATACTTTTAAGGTATTAGAAACTTAAAGCCCAGTGAAAAAGTGCTGGGAGATGGGAGGTGATAAGATCATTACTCTCCACCCTCATGAATTTATTGGTTTCATTATCAAGGGAATACATTAGTTATTTCAAGACTAAGCTTATTAAAGCAAGTGTAGCTCCTCCTTGCTTTCTTGTTCTTACCTGCACACTCACTTGCTCTTTTACCTTCTTTCATGAAATAACAAAGTAAGAAGTTCCTTAACAATGCAGGCCTCTTAACCTACAAAACTGTAGGAAATAAATTTATTTTCTTTTTTAATTACTTGGTTTGTAATATTCTGCTATAGCAACATAAAACTGACTAAGGTACATGCATCAACCCTGACAGCATCATACAGGATAGGATCATAATCCTAATAAAAATATTTTCTTAATATAAGGTAGAGTTTCTGGCCTATATTATTTTTCTTTTCCATGAGGAACTTCTTTTCATGTTTCTTGAAGAACAGTTCTGTGGGGAATGAATACCCTCAGTCTTAATTTGTTTGAGAAAAGCTTTTTCTTTTTCTTGAAGAATAATTACTGCCTATGCAATTCTAGGTCTGTTCTTGTTTTTTTTTTAATTATTATTTTAATAATTTCTCACAATCCTTTTCATGTTTGCGTGGGTTTCTAAGGAAAATTCCACTTGCAATTTTTTACCCTTGTTCCTCCGTAAATGACATATGTTTTCACCTCTTGAATTCTTTCTGGAATTTTTGTTTGTCTTTCGTTTTCTGCAGTCCAAATGAGATATCCCTAGGTGTAAATTATTTAATGTTCATACTAGGTGGTAATTTCTGAACTTTCTTTATCTGTGTGTTTATGGCTGTCAATAATTTCATATCACTATTAATTAAAATATTCTGTTTTGTTCTTTCTTCTCCTTCAAATATTCCATTTATATATCTGTAAATATTATGAAACTTTTTCAGAGTTCTCATATGTTTTTCCTTTTTAAAAATAATTTTTCACTTGCATTTTAATTTCAAAAGTCTGTTGACATATCTTTAAACTCACTGATTGATTTTTTTCCTTTGGACTGAAAAGCTAATCAAATTCTTTTAATGCTTTTACAGTGTTTTAATTTGTTATTTAGTTACTTCTTTTACTTAATATATTCAAATATTTATATCTCTGACTACATTATCCATTTGGTTGTGTGTTGTCTCCCTTTTACATTAGAACACTTATCATAGTCATTTTATATTGCCTTTATGATAATTTCAAAATCTTTGCCATTTCTGAATTTGGTTTTGTTTTCTTTGTCCATTCAAAATGTGTTTTCTCTTGACATTCAGGATGCCCTATGAATTTTTTTTTTTTTTTGAAATCTAGGTATGTCTTGGGTAATAAGTATTTAGGTGAAAGGCTTTTCATATGAAGTTTTATGCCATTATATCTTGAGGTTAGACAGCCTTTAATGCCATCTGTAGTTACTGATGCCAGAGACTTCAGATTCGTTCAGTGTTCTTGTTTTTGTCTCAACTGTTATCTTTGGTTTTCCCTAAGAACTACTTTTAAAGTTAAACCTGTATCTTGCAACCCTTTCAGTGTAATATGCACTTATACTATATTCTTTGTATGCTGGTATAAGAAGAGACAACTGTTCTATAATTTTATTATTAAATTTATCCTCTCAGTGGGCCTGTTATATTGGGCAGTCCTTTTCAAATGCTTTATAGGATATTGTCTCACCTTTATGTGAGACACAAAGGCAAAAGCAGTTGGATTTGTGTAAATTACTTGTTCCTTGGTGGGTTTGGGATCTGATAAATTCTCTTCCCTTGAAGAGTGTGTTATTTGCAGAATTAAGTTACATTTCAAGAAATGACTTTCTCCATCCTATACCAAAACCATGAGAGTTTTTTCCTTTGTTTTTCACTGTGAGAGTCTGGTCAGATCAATCTAGGAGGTAAACCCCAGTGTGAAGTCCCATGAGCCTGAAGTTTCATAAGCTTCTCATTCTCATGTAGTTCACATTCAGGCTTCAGTAATTTGTGAAAATTACCATTTACAATTACCCTTTGAGTTTTACTAACTCCTACTCCAGGTAATCAAATCTCAGCTAACTGTGACTCTTTCTATTGTCTGCACAGATTTCAGGGTGCTCATTTCCCTAAAATTGTCAGTTCTAATGAGTCTAAGGGAAGAAAGATTTTTTTTTTTTCAGGTATTTTCTTGTAAGAATGAGACTGATGACTTCCAAAGTTCCTTTATGGAGGAATTGAAACTGGAAGTCAAGAGTTTTTAATAAATAAAATGTATCACATAATAACAATTATTTGTGGGTGCTTTTCTCTATTCCTTTTACTCTTTTGTGTCAGTGTTCCTTAAAACAATACATTGTGAAGGATAGCATTAGAATATATTCCTTCTTTACCTGCCTAGGCTGTAAGTTTACTATTACTTCCATGAAATCATTGAAGAAATTTCTGGATTTAAAAAAAAATATCCTGAAGGAGTATTTTAAAATGCTGTTAATTTCTAGTTTTACTGAATTGTTTAAAGCATGATATTTGTATTATTTCTGCTTTGTGTTATTTGTTGATGGTTCTTATGACTTAATATATGATTCATTTTGTGAATGTTTCACATGTTCTTGAAAGGAAGAAATTTCCTATCTCAAGATCCAATGTGGATACATGTATAAAGTTTTGCCTGAGTGATTGTATTATGTAGACCTTCTATGTGTTCCTTATTGTTAATCCACTTAATGTGTAGTGACCCAAAATAATGCCATCCATCTACTTTATCTTGTGTTTCTTTAATGTATCCTGTATGGAAGTGAATTCTGGCCTTTATCATCTTCAGTTTGTGCTTGGTGGTGGCATTTATTGTTTAGTCTGGGCTTATCTGAAAGAAGGTTTCTAACTCCCTACTTTTATAATACTTTTTTGTTTGTTTTCTCTTATACTTTTGCCATCGTTTTATGTTTAGCTTTTAGAGTCTTCAGGGGATATGTTTATATTAAATTATGTGAATACAGATATTGCTTTTTGAGATGAACTGGAAAACATTTTTGACTAAAAAGAAAATTATTTTAGTCAGCTTTTTTGTCACTATGACCAAAAGACCTGACAAGAACAATTAAAGGAGGAAAAGATTTTTTAGCTCAGTTTCAGAGGTCTCAATCCATAATCTGCTATTTCCACAACTCTGGGTTCAAGGTGAGGCAGAACATCCTGACGGAAGTGCATAGTGAAGGAAAGCAACTCGAGACAAGAGAACAAGGAAGCAGGGAGAGCTCTTCTCACCAGGGACAAAATATAAACCCAAAGTCACAACCCCAAGGATCTAACGCTCCCAATCACACCCTATACACCTAGTTACCGCCCATTGCTAAGGTTAAAGCTCTCATATCTCAATCATTTCAGCTCTGAAAATTCTTGGGTTATCTAACGTGTGAGCTTTTGGGATATATCTTATATTTAAACAATAACATTAAGCATGTTCACATTTATTATTATGTCTCACATATTTGATTTCAACCTCTTATCATTTAATATTATCTGAGTTCTACAGAAAATATATTTTTCAGAAAACTACATGTTATAGGAATTGTGTAAGTATTCCTAAAATCTTATATGCTACATATGCATTTATGTAATGTTTATATACATTATAAATGTTAAAGTTATACATAAATTATACAAAATTTCTGTTCAATTGGTCTCATATGGGAAATTTCTTATAACAATTCACAATTTACTCATGTGATTATAGAGACCTGAAGTCCCACAGTGTGCTGCCAATAATCTGAAGAATCAGGAAAGTTTGTACTATAATTCAGTCTTAGACAAAAAAGGCTAAGAACCATGAAGCTGAAGCTGTAAGACCCAGTGTAAATCTGAAGAACTCATAACCTGGGTCACTGATATAAGTGACCAGGAGAATATTAATATCTCAATTCAACAGAGAGAGTGAATTAGTCATTCCTCTGTATTTTTCTTCTATTCAGGTGCTCAACAGATCAGATGAGGGCCACCACCAATCTACTGATTAAAATGCAAATATTTGAGAAACACCTTCATAGCACACTCAGAAAGAGTATTTCAGCAGCAGTCTGCACATGCGTTAGACTAAACTGATATATAAAATTAGCTATCACAAATAGTTTAATAGTATATAACCATACTATAAATATTCAGATTATATTATATGAATATTATATGAATATATAATGTAATATCTAATGAATACTACTTATTAATAATCTTTATGTGTATTTTTCTTTTAATTTAAAAATCTTGTATATATAACTGTCTATAATATCTTCTAAAGAATTCTTAATTTTTATTTCTTCTTAACCTCATTAGAGGTGTCAGCTCAAATATTATATTTTTTGAGTACTACCACCAACTATCAGTGTGACAATCGTATTTTTCTTTCAGTACTCTGTTTGCATTATTTGTTTTTATCAGAATATTCACATACTAATTTTTCACATTTATTTTCAACTTTGATTAATTTTTAGATCTATAATTAAATATATTACATGTTACCAGGAACCATTTCCCAAACTTTTCCAGTCATGATTTAATAGGATTAAAGTCATCTTCTGGTAAATTCCTCAAGAAGAGCTTATGAATACACTACTCCCTTAGGTCTTGCATGCATGTAGATATTTTATACCCTTGATAATTAAAAAGCACTTGGATGAATGTGACAGAATTAATGAATCTTTGGTTCCCTTAGTTTCTTAGAAATGGAATTCTACTATGTTTTGGTTTTGCATGTTTCTCTTGCAAAATCTGAATATATTTCCTTTTCCTTTTGCAAACGTCTTATTCTTATTTCTCAGTTGATATTGTACATACATGTATATGCATACATACATATACATATACATATATAATGTCAGACTCAAAACAATATATTTGGAGTTGATATTCTAGGTCAATTATATGACAATATGTGTTAAAACCTTTCATTTTGTATGATACAGTATTATACTTTTCTGAAAAGTTGTTCTTAAACTTTGATTTAATATTTTATTTATAGAATGGGCATAAGTACTTTCAAGTGTACACATATTGTCACATTTTCTATTCTTTTTTTTTTTTTTTGTGGTGCCAAGGATCGAACCCAGGGCCTTGTGCTTTCCAGGCAAGCACTCTATCAACTGAGCTATATCCCCAGCCCTCTTAATATTGGTTACTTTCTAAAATACATTTCTACTTTATTTGAATTCCCATTCTAACTGTAGATTTTATGCAATTCCAAAATCACATATTAAGTTTTTTATACATTCTTCCTTTTCTTAGTCCTTCTTTCTCAAGTAATTTCAACTTTTTTTGCCAATAGTTTCTCTGCAACTATTCAACTCTTATTTGATATTCTTTTTTTTTTTTTTGGTACTGAGGATTGAACCCAGGAGTGTTTTACTGCTGAGCTGTATCGCCAACCTTTTATTTTTATTTTATTTTCATAATTATATATATATATGAATATATTCATATATATATATATTATATATATATAATTTTTTTTTGAGTAAAGGTCTTGCTAAATTGCTTAGGGCTTTGATAAGTTGCTGAAGCAGGCTTTGAACTTGTGATCCTCCTGCCGTGGTTTCCAGAGTGACTGGGATTTTAGGCAATTGCCACTATTTCAGGCATGATTTTCTCTTTTTATCTGTTTCTTTTCTAGTTTTTGTAAATTTTTGATACCAGAATTTTCATTGTTTTTAAAAAATGCTTTCATATCTTTATATGCTGGTTTTAATATTAATATTAATGACTGTGTTGTGTTTATTCCAACAAGAGTGGAGCTTATGGTGGTATTTTGGTATATTCAATTTCGAAGACTATTTATTAATTAAAATATTTTAATTATCATTTTGTATTTTCTTTCTTCTATTAACCTTGTGAGAATATAGCCAGCATGATTTTTATATTTTATAAATAAACAATACTAGTTATTTAAAGAGAGAGGTGAGAGTCATGAATGGCAATCAGGTTTAGTACATCAATAGCATCACCTCTATTTGATACGATAAATATACTTTGTTAATCAATGATGGCTTTGTCTGAACAGGAGAGTGGAATAATTGGTTCTTCTGAATTTTATTTATAATGTACCCTTAGATTTTATATTTTATTTTCTTAGATTTTTTTCATCACTTAATATCCAAGGGTATCCAATACCTTTCATCTTCAAAGTTACTTGTTGCTTCTTTCGAATCAGTGCCATGTTACTGCTGGTGTGTTGAGTCTTAAACACTTTTAATTATCTTCACTTATGTTTCATCTGTCTGTATTCTAAGTTAAAGGTAACCATTTCAATGTAGTTTATATCCCCTAGGCATCCATTGTAGTTAAGGGCTTTGTGCCTATTATAGTTTATAGCTTGAATGTCCCCACTGGCCTATGTGTTTAAGGCTTGGTCCATAGCCTGTGACACTAGTGGGAAGTGGTGGTGGGATTTTAAGGAGGTGGGACATAGTAAAAAGAAAGTTGGTAATGGGGAGCATGATCTTGAAGGGAAATTGAGAATTTAGTCATTCTTATATCCATATTGGATTTCAGGCTGCACAGATATTAATGGCCTCTTCCATTGTTTGTTCTTGCCATGAAGTACTGTCCCATCACAGGCCCAAAGCAATAGGGCCAAGTGACCATGGACGGAACCTCTGAAACCATAAGTCAAAACAAATTTTCTTTCTTATAGTTTACTTATCCCAGACATTTTGTCACAATGATGGAAAACTAACAAAATTTATACCAAGATTAGGGTCATTACTGTGACTGCAGTGTGTGAAGTTGTTCAAAAGACTCCAGAATTGGTTTATAAGAGTTTGAAAAAGTTTGGAGGACTGGGGTAGAAAAAACTTAGAGATCTATAAATGGAACCCAATGAGAGATTCTGGTGGAGGCTCAGAAAGACAGAATGCTGACAGAAATACAGACAGTAAGGTTATTCTTATGAGATTGCAGACGGAATTAAGTACTAGATTGGGAGTTTAACTAGAGGTCATCCATGTTACATCACATCAAAAAAATTAGCTTCCTTTATTCATGTCCTGAAACTGTATGGAATGTCAAGTTTAAAAGATACTACTTTAGGGAACCATAGCCTCTGGGACATGAGTCCTCTTTTTTTCTCTTTTGCTAGCAAAGAAATAAAACTTTTTTTCCTTTTTAATCAAACCATATCCTCTTTATTGGACTGGCATCAGGGACTAAGACTCAGCTTTCAAATTTTGTACCCCAGGTGGGACTTGAGAGCAGGCCCCACTCCAACTTTCTTGGCTTTCCAAGGAACTCCACTTCCATGCTGAGGATGCAAGATGGCTGGTGAACTTGTTGAGAGCCAGCTGCAGGACAGTTAGGGGAAGGGAGTTTGCCCTGGGTGGAACTGGAGGAGCTATTCCTGTGAGTAAAGGGAAGGACTGGGGGAGCATCCCTGAAGTCACCAAAGCTCCTTTTGTTTCAGGGGGAGCTCTTGCCTTTTCTCCCTAAATGGTACAGGTTGCTCCATTGTGGTCCATTTTGAGAAAAAAACTCACCTCAGTAAATTTGTGACACTCTTGGCCATCTGGCAAATCTCCCGGTGTGCACAATGAGATCCTTGATTCTATACATCTGGTTCCTTTTCTTGGGAACATCTGGTCCCTCTTTTTGGGGATCTGTGGTGCCACTGATGTAGGAGTCATGGTTAAGCAGGACTTGAGAACCTAGGGACATTCATTCCCTTCTGACCTGTTCTAGGTTCTCATCTGTTTGTTGACATTGGATCTGGGGATTCCCTCTGATGTCTGTGTTTTGGTTTTGTTTGTATCTGTTGCTGCTCCTTTTTAAGACATGGCCAGCACTGCATTGATCTTATAGGGAATCTGTTGGGAAAGATTTTGGCTGGTCAATGTAAAGATTCCCATCTTTTGGCCATGATTTGGGGGCTCCTCTCTGTCCCTGTGTTTCTTTTTTGTATAATCTTGCAATTGGTGTTGGTCTGTCAGAGGTAAAGTAAATTAAAGAAAGGGCCACCTAAAGGGATAAGCTTGTCTAAGTTAATGTTTTACCATAATGATCTGACTTTTGAATAGCTTTCTGGATTATTTGCAATCTTGAAGTTGATCTGTTAGGTATAAAGTATATGAAAGAGGTTCTGTATGTATAGGTATTTATGCAGTTGCATGACAGCCGTCTAAAAAGTGAGGAACTAAGTTGAAGGTGCTAAAAGGCACTGCTTCTGGTGTACAAGGATAGTAGGACACCAGAAGAAGGGATTTAAAAAGATTTAAATCTTTTAAATTCAGTGCTGGCAGTCCCAGCACCATTTCAAGGTCTGACCCCAGGCAGCCACAGACACTATCCCTTAGCTGGAAAAAAAAAAATCCCAGAAAAGCCGACGAGGCTGTAGAAAATGGACAAAGAGAACCTAGTCTTTGCCCTGCTTTCTAGCCCCTTTAGCACACGAAGGGTTGAGGCTGCTGGTCTTGAAGGATGTGGCAGTAGGTTCCCACCTTGTTAGTTTGTGACCTGGTGAGAGGAATCATCTCCTGCCACAAAGAAGTAAAAAGCCCAAGGAAAAAGCAGCCAGCATTTTGACTCTTGCCCTATAAGGTCAGCCAGGAGCCACAGAAGTAGAGGACCTCTCTGTTGGCCATGTAACTCTGGTGGAGTCTCCTGATCTGCTGTTCAGGGAGATTGAGAGGACCCTAAAGAACAGGAAACCAACCAGTGCACATTCTGCAAAGAAGAGGGGTCTTTGGAGAGGGAAATGTCCCTGATGCATTCAAGAGAAGCCACACGTGGTCAGCAAGATCCTAATCCATCCTGGTAGATGGCACAAGAGTGATCTCTGAGGAAGTTCAGCTGACTCTAAGGACTAGATAGGAACAAGGTCAGTTTTGGCAAACTGGTCTTAAACATCTGGCAGGAGAGTATAGCCTAAGCACAGTTCTACATGGACATTTAAAAGGAAAAACAATGTTTTAAAGTATATTTTAATATGTACACTTGTTTCAGCCCAACAGAAATAAGTAAAGCTGGAGGCTACAATCAACCGCTCTTGTGTGGGAGTGCCTAAAAAATAATGACCACTAAGCACCCTAGTGTCACAAATTTTTTCCGAGTTAATTTGAGCCTGACTCACAGACTTACAACTCTTCATAACCTC
This sequence comes from Glaucomys volans, assembly GCA_020662805.1. Lineage (NCBI taxonomy): Eukaryota > Metazoa > Chordata > Mammalia > Rodentia > Sciuridae > Glaucomys > Glaucomys volans. The sequence continues at coordinate 140,010 of JAJEJO010004422.1, forward strand.
CTACATTGATTAACTTGATCTGTTTTTCACTGATATGATTATGAGTTACTGTCTTCATTGTTTTCAGAGACTAAATGAAATACTAATTGCTTTTGTGCTCATTGTTTACAAAAAAAGTAATGCTTGCTGTCCTATTTATTGTTGGTTAAGCATGAACCCTGCCTTATGTTTGCTTTATCCATTCACCTGCCATAGACCACTGTGGACCTTTGGACTGCTCTAATACTGAATACCCTTAACTCTCCATGCCCCATTTGATAGGGAACAAGGATTTTGGGTTACTTCCCCATCATCCAGATGATGCTGGCTTTACAGACATTATGGGTCATGAAGGATTCTATTAAAATTCCAAAGCAAAGTCAGGAAGGTCATTGAGTGGCTGGATAAGAGTTCCTTTAAGCTCTTCCTGACAGGTAAATGCATAAATCTGTGAGAGTGAAGCCAGGCTGCAATAGAGACCCATAGAAATTAGTTAGAGGTGCTAAGAATGTGAAATTCCTGCCCAGGGAAGCTATAGGCAGTGAGCATAATCAGCCCAAACATGTGGCCATTTGGGATGCAACTAATAAGACCATGGAGGAGGTACTTTCCAAGCCCTCAGGGCTCACATCCCATCACTGTGCAACCAATATGATAAATATGAATGATAGGGTTTATGGTTTGCCCTACTAAGTTTTGCTCTTGCTTTGATATGATTCATCCTCACTGTTTTCTTATTCTTCCCTTTTGAATGGGAATGTTTACCCTGTGTCATTGAATCTTGGAAGTACTAACTTGTTTTTTGATTTCTTAAAAGGGTTCACATATGGCTCAGTTATCATTTAGTTTCAGAAGAGACATTCTACTTGGACTTTTGAAAAACATTCAAACAGTTAAGACTTTGGGAATTCTTGGAGATAGAATTCATGCATTATGCATTGTAAGGTGGACATGAGCCTTTGGCACCCAGGGGCAGAATACTATTCTGTATCTTAAATATCTTTAAAAAGACCATGCATTTTATACCTGATCCTTAGCTGATGGCGCCATTTAGAATGTGGAGGCTCTGGGTGAAAGTTAAATCATCAAAGAGAATACTGAGACTTTAGACCTTTTCTGTTTCTCTCTGTTTCCTGTTTACCATGTGGCTAACAGACCTCCTAGGGTATGTGCTCCTACCTTGAGGTACTATGACACCATAGGCCTAAAGCAATGGAGCCCAGAAATCATGACTGAAACTTCTGAAACCATGTACTAAAATATGAATTGACTCTTTACAAGAGATTTGTCTCAGGTATTTTGTCTCACTGACAGTTCAATAACACAGCCCCCATGGTGTCACTGTTGGAAAATTATAAAACCTTGTGTAAGTTCTAGTGGGAGGTCCTTAGTTCATTTGGGGACATGGCTTTGAAAGAGATTGTGGATCCCATTCTCTTTCTCTAACTTCCTGTTTGGTAATTTATGCTCTTCCTGTATACTTTCTGCCATGGTATGATACAGCAGAGAAAGAAAGAGGACCCCACCAAAAGTGAACTAATGCAAATCCTGTGCTTTTGAATGTCTAAAATTATGAGCTAAATAACCTCTTCTTTATATGTGGCTGTAGGTCAGATGTTTTGTTATAATGATAAAAAGCTAACATATTTATCAATTATCAATATATCTCATTAAGAGTGAAACTAGCTCTTTCTGAAAGGGAAATTATTGGTGTTCCTTCACCACTGGGCTCCTGGCACCCCTCTTGCATCTCCATAGTCTTTGCCTGACTGTTAAAGCTATGTCACCTTGCTTTTTAAATTTCATTTTCTAAAATAATTAAATTAGCATTAAAAAATTCTCTACTATTTTCATACAAAACCCTGAATATTTTGAAATATAGTTTATGTTTTTACATCTTCTATATAATTGAGCTGGATAATTTTAGTACTAAAATTAAATTTTTGCTTGATGTCTATAAAAACATGATTATAAAAAAACAATTCATTTATGCATTTTTAATATGATTTATGTGCATAAAATCCATATTGGTTATGTGTGCATTGATATAATTTTTATTAGTACAAAATGATGATATTTGTTCTATGAAATGATTTTTGCATTTTCTTCTATTTTGTTTGATATTACCACTAGCATTCCTGTTTTATATTTGCCTTTGTCAGTACAACTTTAAATTCAACAACACATAATACAATAATCATGAGTGTAAGTTGATTATAACACAAAATATGGTAAAATGGCTGTAAGCAGAAAAGATATATGCAATTATGAAGCTTAAACACAAGGGAAAATTTCTCTCAATTTACTTTTAATGGACTTGTTTAAAAAAAAAACAACTTTTCTCCTGTAAATGATATGCAGATGGAGCAATTGGTATGTTTTAATGAAATAAGAAAGTATTTATCTTAAATACAGCCATATAATCCAATTTAATAGTCTTTAAATATTTCATAAAATGATTATAATTGAGAATATTTCCTTAATTCTTATGGTTGTCAACTATTTTTCCTAGTTTAAGCATTTTTCCTTAATTTTGACTAGTTCTTTCTGAAATGTTGTCTTCACTCTGAATGGATCAGTTGAGCATATAAATTACAAAAGATACAAATGCACCTCAGAATATTTAAGAAAACAAATTTATTGGACAGATGTCAGTTATGCAGTGTTATGATTTTAGATATGAGGTGCAGGTCAAAAGCCCACGTGCAGGTCAATATAAGAATATTCAGAGGTAAAATGATTAGATTGTGAGAGTTGTAAAATAATTAGTGGTTTAATCCATTGGTATGGATTAACTACTGGTAACTATAGACAGGTAGGGTGTGACTGCAGGAAGTAGATTACTGAGGGCACACCTCTTGGATTTATATTTTGCCCCTGAAGAGTAGAACTCTTTCTCTACTTCCTTGTTTCCATGTTTTGAGCTGTTTTCCTCTACCACACCCTTCCACTCTGATGTTCTGCCTTACCGCAGGTGCAAGCAATGGTGTAAGCAAACTATTGACTGGAACCTCTGAATCCATGATCCCCAAATAAACTTTTCTTACTCTATATTATTCTTATGAGATATTTTGTTCACAGCAATGAAAAACTAACTAAAATATATAGAGAACTAAAGAAAAGAGAGGGAATGAGGTTGTAGCTCTGTGATAAAGTGTGTGCTTAACATACATGCAACTTTGTTTTTAATCTCCAGCACCGAGAGAGAGAGAGAGAGAGAGAGAGAGCGCAAAAAGAGAAGAAAAAAGAAAAATAAAGGATGATCTGAGATTGTAAAATCAGCAGAAATGATTTGTGAATGAGTAGGCATTAAAAAACAAAACAACTGTCTGTCAAAGTGATTTTATAGGAATATTCTGTTTTGTATGATCCAGTTGGCTCTTTATCAAAAGGCATGTGACACCACTTTTGAGTGACAAATAACATTTCAACTCTCCTCACATTTTTCATTCCCTCTCTAAAGGCTTAAAATTTTGAGCCAGTGCATTTTTTTTGGCAGAGCTTAAGTCATTCATTTAAAAGTGAGCTAGCAGGGACAATAGAGAGGTTTTGGTAGATTGTGTAACTGAAGATGGTTTCTGAGAAAGATGATTAAGAACTACCACAAAAATTAGAAGAATATTTGGACTATAATTACTCAAATTTTGATAGTTGTTCACTATACTGAAAAATATTGATATTATTTTTAACTTAGTTTTATGAAAATTTTTATATCATAGTAAGTACATGGTCAAAATTATAGTATGGAAAAACTTTTTCTATTATAATCAAAATTTTTTAGAATAATACATATATGAAAAGGGAGAGATGCAATACTTATATAATTTTGGAGTCTGGCTGTATGATCAGGAATAGTTGGCATTTTCTTTGAATCATTCATGATTCAGTTATTTTAAACAAATACTACTATAGCTTTATAAGTATCAATTTAATACAAGGATTTCAATTATTAAAAACTGTTAGATTTGTGAAGGCATAGATCCTACATTGGGTCCCAAGAATGACAAATTTGGAACTAACTATAAGTAATTAGGACACTGGAGAATTATGAAGTTACCATTCCAAATATTAGTTCTATTACTGCATCTCCTTTGCTGTGATGTATGAGCTAAGAGCCTGTCACAATTGTTGACTCCAATAATATGCTGCCTGTCTTAGCTGCAGTGGGGATCAGAGTCATAGAAAGCCTGACGTATTTGTACCAGAAAAATAGATGCTTTACTTACTAAAAAAATTTCTTTCCAATTTGCCTTATATAATAGTGTCTTAAAACTTTTTTCTGTATTAGTTTACTATTTCACATGTATTATATGATCAATAAATGGTAATTATAATTGTATTAATGGATATGATAATAAATACTAACACTTCCAGATGTTTAATGTTATGTAGATCCTCATAATAAATGTTTGCATCCTGTCCAAAGGAATAGCTAAAATTGCTGCTCACTTCATCTATATTAAATTAAGTATACATTTTGTTATGCCAATTATTTTTGAGAAATGGTTCCAATGCCTCAATTAAATAACATTTAGTATATGAATTACTCTGCATTATAATTAGTATATATGATTGCATTATTTTCACTTTCTGAGAACTATAAAAGATTATTTATATATAACAAATATTTCTAGGAAAAAATATATATCCACTTACAGATATCTTACATTTCAACCATAGACATAAAATCTTAGAAGCTCCTGTTTTTTTTTTTTTTAATGGCTGAAAATTCTGACTCAGATCAGAGAACAAATATTATATCAGTTTTGAAGTAATCCTGGAAATAACACTTAAATAATTTAATAAGGAGTTCACACAGCCTGGCAGTGTTCTTTCCGTAATTTCACAATCATCCATGATCTGGTACAATGCCTACTAGCCCAGGACAAATACAATAGCAAAGCTCTCAAGGGTCTACAGAAATAGAGAAATCTTCAAAGGAAGGTTTCAGATGGCATAACTTCTCACCAGGAATCATCTGAGAAACTGAGAACTGAAAAAATATGCAAATCCTATCGTCTCTTTGTTAACTTACATTGGGATTAGCTGACGGTGAATTAGGGAAGGGTGAAGATACAGGAACATGAAATGCCTTACCTTAGGGGAAGGAGGAATCAGAACATTAGAGTGACACTGCCTGGAATGGTTCTCAGGTCTGAGAAAAGAAAGCTTTCTGTGCCAAGTCACTGTCCAGTTGTACATTATTTTATACCACAGCAATTTCCTGTGAGTTGTTACGTGAGTTACATGACTTAAAGCAGAACATGCAACTGAAAGATTGCAAGCACTCACTCTACACGAATTTGGCATCATCAATCATTGTTCATTTTTCTTAACACATAAACTGTTGGCAAGGTCTGTGAACCAGTCACTACAGGAAAGCTTGCAGGTGGCAATTTTAGAGTGACATGAGTCACTCTAGAGGAAATTCTGAAGGAACTTTTCTTGCCAGGAAATAAAAAAATCTACACTATTGGATCATAATATGACAATATAGGAAATAGCTATTAGGAAATAGTATGTAGAAATCCTTCATGATCATAAAGAATATAAGAAAAAAGAATATACATAAAAATCAAATTCTGCAGGCCAAATATCCATTGTTAATGTTCCAAAGATGAAACTATTTCAAATACTCTGGACTAACATCCAGAGTTTGTAATGACAAATTTTAACCATCAAATGAACTCTTTTTTTTTTCCTGAAATCAGATTTTGTGACATGAGTTCTTAACTACACACACACCTAAATTACTATTCCTGGAATAAATGCTGTTAGGAAATATGAAGAAATTGTCTAAAGATGTATGAGGACACAGAAATGCAGAAATGGGAATAATAGATGTTGTGCCTGGATACAGGAAGAGTAAGGATCAATTTTGCTGACCATTGGGGCCTATGGATTGGAGCTGCAGATGGAGCCATTGTAGAGCATGTTAAAAATGACATTCAGTTTCACCTAGGAAGTCTTTTGTTTTAGAAAAGAAATGCCAGTAATGATTCCACTCTGTTTCAGTTAAAGAAACAAATGAGAAAGACATGTTCTCTGGGGGTCAGAAATAATTCCAGTTCATGTTTATGAAATATTAATTTGAAATATCTGACTTTCAATTTCCTTTCAATATAAGCTTTCATTGATGCTTCTATGAGTTAACACCTACAAATTGGTTCACTTAGTGCTCAATAAATGTGGTTTCCTTTCTCATTCAAAGGATCAAAAACTAATCATTGTTGTTATTTAGTTTGTGTCGTGTAATTTACATGAAAGAATGGCAAGAATACCAAATACCAGTATTATACTTCTGGATTTTATTCATTATAGTATATCTACCCACAAAGATTTCATCGTATGACCAACATTTTGTAAACAAGCAAAAATAGATTCATTGAATGAAAAGATATTTGATCTTTTTTTCCATATTCCTGTCACAGAGCTTCAGACACTCTGGCTTTTCTGAGAGGACCTGCTTTGTTGTACTCATGAGGACATTCTTGTGGGCTCCCAAGATGGCTTCACGTTGAGGCCCTGTGACCAGAAGAACCAGCCACTTGATTAGAGGGCTGCAACTTTCAACACCTACCACCCACCACTCAGACCTCCAGGAAGGGGAGGAGGGATGAAGACTGACTTCCTCAAATGGTCAGTGATTTAATCCATTGTGACAATTCAATGATAAACTCAATTCAAATATAAATTCTGAACAATGTTAGCTTGGAGAATTTCTTAGCTAGGGACATAATGATGTACTGGAGGAGCTTCTATCCCTGACTCTAGGGGGCACGAGTAGTTCTCTTCTACTTGACTCTTCTGAGCTGCATGCTGTATAATAACACTGAACTGGAAGTATAGTGCCATTAGTGAGTTCTGTGGTTTGTTCTTAGAAATTCATAAACCTGAATGGGTCATAGAATTTTCTGCATCTGCAGCTAAATCAGACAGATGGGGGGGGGTAGCCTTAAGACACCACTCATGATTGGTGTCTAAAGTAAGGGTAGTCTTCCTGTGAGATTGTGGGATCACCAAATTGTGGGGACCGACCTTGTCTCCACATAGTTAGTGCCAGTATTTAATAGTTTGTGGGATCTGACACTAATTCTGGGGCCTATGGATTGGAGTTGCAGATGGAACCATCCATTATCGACTGAATTGATACTGTTAATGTCAGAGAATTGGTTCTCAAACATAACTCCCATATAATGTATCTCTTCTGTATTTGTGTATCATATACTCACTTCTTTGAACTTATTCACTTAAGTGAAACTTACTCACGAAGTTAAAATCTTAACTTCGCTCCTTGCTCACATCCTTTGTCCCCACATCAATGTCCTGCTATCAGGACACTTCAATAAATGAATAACTTTTCCTTAGACATGGATTTCTATTTTTCTATGTTTTCATTTCTGCATCTATCTCAACTGCCCACTCTTACATAAACCTCTTAATACTGTTGTATTAAAAATTTCACTGTTATCCAAATCAGATATTTAAGTGTCCTATTAACTCACCAAACCACACAAAACCTTCAGTATAATTGCTCAAGCACATAACAGGTAGCTAATCTTTAACCAATAAAAAACTCCAACCCATAGTCTCAAAGCCCATCTAAATTCATACTCCAAATTTATTTTGCTTATAGACATGCACTCAACATTAAAATTATTTTCTTGTAAATGTACTCACACATCCAGTTCTAGTCTACTTGCAACATATCAGAACAAATTCCAGCCTTGAACAAATGAACTTATGACACTTTTTCCAGAGAATGCAATTGGGTATGTGAAATATATGATTATAAATTATAAATTCATGATTGGCATTCCATTTTCAGGCATTAATACTACCCAATAGTAAAACTGCATATCATTACCTACACTTTTCATTTCCTAAACAGACAATTCCCTCTATTCCACACTGTTTTCTGATGGTCCTTCCAAAGTACAACCAAAAATCTCTGACAGAATTGATCATGATTTTATGAGTCAGGAGAAACATTACCCTTCATAAGTCTTCAAATTTATTGTATTTTCCTTACCTTCTCTTTCTGTCATATTTTCTTCTTCTAGTAAAGGCTAAACTCTTTATCTATATTATAAATCATATTCCTTCTCACATCCTTAGGGAGATTTTTCCCTTTTTAGTGTCATTTTCTTCTGCAGGTTTAATCATTGTATTTATTCTTAGCCTCATTATAATTGACAGCCACCCTTTATTGGCTTATCTTTCACTTTAAAGCAAAAAAGGACAAAAACAAAAAGTTAAAATAGTGAAAACACAAAACATCATTTATCTGAATTTTATTAAACTTTTTGGTATGTTTTCAAAATACTCATTGCATCACTTTAATCTTTTCCTCTAATTTGCAAGTCTATCAAAAGTTTCCTGTAGCATATTGATTCATCTCACTCCCAGTCAACTTTCCAAACTGTAGCCTTCAGTAACATTCCTCTCAGTTTTCTCCTTTAGTCCTTCTCCAACACTGTTAACCAAATGTGTACTTTTGATGGTGTTCAGACTAGTTAAAATTGCATTGTTTCTGAAACACTATTTGACTCTTATGGCACTGACTTCACCAAATTTTCTTTTTATCACACTCATATTTTTTTCAATTTCTTTTTCATTATCTTTCTGTCCTACTTTAATACAGATTTCTTTTCTGGGTTACATCCTAGGTCATTTCCTCCCTTTAAATTAATATTTTTTATAGGCAATCTCAGTCTCCTCAATGAATTTCAACAATATATATGCCTATAAATGGGTTCATATTCAAGTACATGTCACATTACCCTTACTTTTTATCACCATGTCCCTTGCATCTTGGCTAATCATTTAGAAATATTTACACTTAATTTGTGTCAAATGGAATCTATCATTACTCTTAGTCATTGAAACTACATAATTCAGTTTTCCCAAAACAGTGACACATTTTTACCTGTGTTGATGCTTAAGCAAGAAAACTGAAAGTGATCCTGAATATTTTTCTCTCTCAGCCTTTACATCAAATGCATTAACATATCTTATCATTTCTAGCTTGCAAATCTATACCTAATCTGTCCATTCAGGGCATCTCTGCAACCTGATGGCCATTCCTTTCTCATTCCTTTCCAAACTCCAGCCATACTGGGCTTCTCACATTTCCCTTCACTATCAACCACTATGATTATTCTAGGAGGGTGCTACAGGGAAAATTAAATAAAATTGTTTCAATCACAAGTGTCACAGTTTGAGGTAAAACCAGTTGAATTTATTTCTCTTAGAGAGAGAAATATATGCAGAGAAAAATGCACAAGTTTATTCAAAAATTTATGCTACTAATTTATAGCTATATCAAACAGAGAATTCCAGAAGACTAATCTGAATATATTTAGGCATCCGTTTAAAAAATGTCAAATATAATATAAATGAATAATATCTCATGAATGTAGTTCCAAAGCATTCAGTGTGAACAACTTTTAAAGACCTTCTAATTATGGAGAAGAAAGCAGACTAAGCTTTTTATATATAAAAAATATGAAATAGCCTACCTTTGTGCTTCTTAATGATTATAACCCCATTCATATTCTTAAAATTAGATATGTAGCATTTTTTATGCTAAGTGCTTATACATTTCCCTGAACATTGTCAGGAATCTTAGTTTATTAGGGACTTTTTGTCATACAAAAACGTGATAAAACTAAAGTCTCTCAAACAAGTGTAAACATATATACTAAAAACTATTCATATATCCAAAGGTGCTGAATATAAAATACACAAATTAGAGAGTGTCTAAATTATTCAAAGAATTAGGACCCATGATTCTTGACTTATTTGGTGTTCTGTTCCCTCAGGGATTATATTTAAGTAAAATTCTTCCACAAGATTCTTTCCTAAGTCCCCTCTGCTGTCTGGAGATGTCCTGTGGTTGATATCTTTTCAGTTTGCTACTTTTACTCTTATTAATAACTCCCTAATAACTCTTGCTGATCACATCTGCAAACATATCTTCAAAGTCTATTTTTCTCTACTGATTTTCAGACCTCCACATCTGTCCATTGGATATCTCATTTCAATTTACTAATTCTACTTCTATTTCTATTTCTCTCCCCACCACCTTTTATAAACATAACTGTTCTGTGATCTGGAGTTCAGTGAATTATACCATTATCTGTTCTACTTGTATTTTCTTAGATCCTTTATTAGTCTATTTAACATTAATTCATTGTATAATTATTTATATTAAATATATTTTCTGCATACTCTATGTTCCAGAATTTGGGAGCTCTGAAGGTCCAAGGATGTACTGCCCTTCCATGGGAAATTGAATTCCTTAAGATAGTAATAACATATATAAGCATGTCTTTCATATGTAAACCAACCAATCCCAAGTCTGTGGTGATAACCAACTCCTTATCTAACTCTTATCATCCAGGACAATATTACCCTTCTTCTAAATCATCCTGGGGCCAAAATTCAGACAATTATAAGCTACCACTACAGGCCATAGAACCCTAGAATTATTGGAGTTAGACAATCATAACCTATTTACTCTGTTCTGCCCCCTTTCCCATACAAGCTTCTGTAAAGACTCTGGCTTAGATTTTGTCCTAATTCTGGTTTCTGCCCTGACCGCACACTAGTGCTTCCTCATGTCATGCTGCACGGCAGGCCTTGCCATCTCATCTCAGGAAATGTAATTATTGAAGCTCTTTTCAATGACATTAGCCTCTCTGTGTGTGTCACTCAGTCACTTCCATAAATTTAAATCCATTAGTACAACTGAGACACTACCAAATGAGACACTACAGAAACATGAGCATTACTCATATTCTTTCTTCTCCTCTTGACTCCCACTTTCTTCACAACCATTGAGCTTCCTTAGCTCAGACCAGCATTAGCTCTTGATAAATTATTACAAGAACAAAATATGACTTCCTTGTCTTTGTCGCTTTCTACTTCATGCTTTAAACCAAAGGCAAGTGAAGCTCTAAAACCTGAAAAGTCTCAATATGATAAGTAATTGCAATAGTTCCTCATATTCTGAATGATAAAGTACCAACTTACAAACATAGTTGACAAGTGTCTTATCAACTTTGTCACCTGATACTTTTCTTCAGGCTTACCAGATACAGGCCAGTCCCCTGCATTCACTGCCTTAATCATACCAGGAAGCATGCAGCTTTCTGGAAGCATTGTGTTCTGTTTTACTTTCAAGTTTTTTAACACATGCTTAAATTTTGCCTAGAATAAATAATAAAAATAAATAAAAATAATATATATATACCCCACAGTTTCATTATTCATTCATCAACTCACCAAATCAACTCTTACATATGCCTGAGATTTCAGACTTACTTGTAAAGAATTTCTGACTCCTTATTAATATCATTTGGTCTTGTAATTGCTTAAAATTATGCCTATCTTGTCTCATAGGCCCACAGCCCGGGGACTCCTAAGACAGGGGAAGTCAGGGTTCCCTAGGTCTCACTTTTATAAAGCATATAATAATTTGGTTTATCCATATTGAGGGTGTATTTTAAGAGGTCAATTTCTAAGCAGTAGAAATTACAAAATCCACTGAACAACTAGTTCCAAGTCTTGCATCACATCTTGTGCTGCCATTTCAAGTGGCAATAGATGCATATTATTTCTTTAGCTTAAAAGAACATGAGTGTAATTAATATTACACTAAGAGTTGAGAACTGACTGTTAACTCCATGACATATTAATGTATCTCTGCTGGCTGGAAACTTGTGTAAACTGGATCCAGAAATAAATTAATAATGTTTATTTAAATCAGGCACAAAAGAATAAAGAAGTGTTCAAGTAACGACAACTTACTGATCACAGATAGTTGGAGCACACTCTTGATGGACTTTAGAAGTTTAGAAAGGAGAACTGAACGAATTTTACATTCAACATATTTATTCCTAGTGGCTTGTGAAACTCAACCTGCATATTCCCAGATACAAAAGTTGAGAGAAAAGAACACAATAATTGATCCTCGTGATCTGAACAATAAGCCAAATACCTTGGGAAACAAAGCCATAATGAATGTTGATGCCACAGCTATCTAATGGAGTTGTGCAAATTCAGGGAAAGGAACATTACTCTATTCCAATAAGACAAAGATCTTAATGAGCTCTGTTCAGGTTCAGAAATTTTATTTAACTGGAACTGGAAAATGTGAAAGTATTAGGAGATGAACTAGATACTTGTTACGGTTTGGATATGAGGTGTCCCCCAAAAGCTCACATGTGAGAAAATGCAGGAAAGTTCAGATGAGAAATGATTGGGTTGTAAGAGGCTTAACCCAATCAGTGAATTAATCCCTCATGGGATTAATCGAAATGTAGGGTGTGGTTGGAGGAGATGGGAATTGGGGTGTGGCTAAGGGTGTCTGGAGAATGGAGTCTCTGCTTCCTGAAATCATGTGAGATGCTTCCCTCTGCCACACTCTCAGCCATGATGTTTAGCCTCACCTCAAGCCCTAAGGAATGGAGATGGCCTTTTATGGACAAAAATCTCTGAAACTGTGAACCCACAAATAAATTATTCCTCATCTTCAGTTGTGCTGGTTGAGTCATTTAGTCACAGCAACAAAATAGCTGACTAAAACAATATTCTTTTAGAGGAATATGTCCAAGAAACCTTACTTGCAAGATCAGTTGGGGAGCCTGGCCCTGTGGTTTCCAGTCACATCAAATAATTCCAAAAAAATATTTCCAAAGTTGTAAAGATACTGAATCAGGAGCTTCTTTTTTTAAAATTTTGATTCATTGTACACAACTGGGGTACAACTTTCATTTCTCTGGTTGTACACAGAGTCATACTGTTTGCATGATCATACATGTACATAGGGTAATGATGTTTGTATCATTATTTTACTTTTCCTTCCACCCACCTCCTCCCCACACCTCATTTTCCTTTGTACAATCCAACCTTCCTCCATTCTTGCCTCCCTCTCACCCCCCCCATTATGTATCATCATCCACTTATCAGAGAAATCATTCGACCTTTTGCTTTTTGGGATTGGCTTAATCGCACTTAGCATGATATTCTCCAGCTCCATCCATTTACCTGCAAATGCCATAATTTTATTCTGAATAATATTCCATTGAGATATATATATATCTCATATATATATATGTATATATGTATAAATATAATGAAACTGTGGGGTGTATATATATATATATGCATATATATATACATATGTATATATATATATATGTATATATATATAAATATATATATATATATATATATATATATATATATATATATTCATTCATCTACTGAAAGGTACCTAAGTTGGTTCCACAAGCTAGCTATTGTGAATTGAGCTACTATAAACATTGATGTGGTTGTCTCACTGTAGTATGCTGATTTTAACTCCTTTGGATATAGGCCAAGGAAAGGGATAGCTGGGTAAAATGGTGGTTGCATTCCAAGTTTTCTGAGGAATTTCCATACTGCTTTCCAGAGTGGCTGCATTAATTTGCAACCACACCAGAAATGTATGAGTGTACCTTTTCCCCACATCCTCACTAACACCTATTGTTACTTGTATTCTTGATAATAGACATTCTAATTGGGTTGAGATAAAATCTTAGGGTAGTTTTGATTTGCATTTCTCTTATTACTAGAGATGTTGAACACTTTTTCATATATCTGTTGATTGCTTGTAGAACCTCTTCTGTGAAGTGTCTGCTCATTTCCTTAGACCATTTATTGATTGGGTTATTTGTATTCTTGGTGTAAAGATTTTTGGGTTCTTTATAGATTATGGAGATTAGTGCTCTATCTGAAGTGTGTGTGGCAAAGATTTTCTCCCACTCTGTAGCTCTCTCTTCACATTGCTGATTGTTTCCTTTGCAGAGAAAAATTTTTATAGTTTGAATCTACCCAATTATTGAGTCCTGCCTTTATTTCTTGTGCTTTCGGAGTCATGTTAAGAGAGCCTGGTCCTAAACTGACATGATGAAGATTTGGACCTACTTTTCTTTCTATTAGGTGAAGGGTCTCTGGTCTGATTCCTAGGTCCTTGATCCATTTTGAGCTGAGTTTTGTGCAGGGTGAGAGATAGGGGTTTAGTTTCATTTTGCTGCATATGGATTTCCAGTTTTCCTGGCACCATTTGTTGAAGAGGCTGTCTTTTCTCCATTGTATGTTTTTGGCACCTTTGTCTAGCACGAGAAAACTGTATTTATGTGGGTTTGTCTCTGTGTCCTCTATTCTGTGCCATTGGTCTACCTGTGTATTTTGGTGCCAATACCATGTTGTTTTTGTTGCTACTGCTCTGTAGTATCATTGAAGGTCTGGTATTGTGATACCACCTGCTTCGCTCTTCCTGATAAGGATTGCCTTTTGCTGTTCTGGGTCTCTTATTCTTCCAAATGAATTCCATGATTGCTTTTTCTATTTCTGTGAGGTGCATCATTGGGATTTTAATTGGAAATGCATTGAATTTGTATAGCACTTTGGATAGTATGTCCATTTTGACAATATTAATTCTGCCTATCCAAGAACATGGGAACTCTTTCCATCTGCTAACGTTTTCTTTAATTTTTTTCTTTGGTGTTCTGTAGATTTCATTGTAGAGGTCTACACTGAAGACCTCTCTTGTTAGATTGCTTTCCCAAGTATTTTATTTTATTTTATTGAAGCTATTGTGAATGGGATAGTTTTCCTAATTTCTCTTTCAGATGATTCATCATTTATGAATAAAAATGCATTAGATTTATGAGTATTGATTTTATATTCTGCTACTTTGCTGAATTCATTTATGAGTTCTAGAAGATTTCTAGAAGATTTAGATTTATGAGTGTTGATTTTATATTCTGCTACTTTGCTGAATTCATTTATGAGTTCTAGAAGATTTCTGGTAGAATTTTTCAGATCCTCTAAATATAGAATCATGTCATCAGCAAAGAGATATAATTTGAGTTCTTTTTTTCCTATTCATATCCCTTTAATTTCTTTGGTCTGTCTAATTGCTCTGGCTGGAATTTCAAGGATGATGTTGAACAGGAGTGGTGAAAGATGGCATCCCTGTCTTGTTCCAGTTTTTAGGAGAAATGCTTTCAATTTTTCTTGATTTAGAAGGATACTGACAATGGGCTTAACATCGATAGTCTTTGCAATGTTTAGGAACGTTCCTACTATGCCTATTTTTTGCAGTGTTTTGAGCATGAAGGAGTGCTGTATTTTATCAAATGCTTTTTCTGCATCTATTAAAGTAATCAGGTGATTCTTAACTTTGAGTCTGTTGGTGTGGTGAATTACATTTATTGATTTCCAGATGTTGAACCAACCTTGCTTTAGTGGGATGAACCCCACTTGATCATGGTGCACTATCTTTTAAATATGTTTTTGTGTGCAATTTGCTAAAATTTTTGTTAAGAATTTTTGCATCTATGTTCATTAGGGATATTGGTCTGAAGTTTTCTTTCCTCGATGTATCTTTGTCTGGTTTTGGTATTGGGGTGATACTGGCTTCATAGAATGATTTTGGAAGGGTTCCCTCCTCTTCTGTTTCAGTTTAACTTTACAGTGTTTAATCATCTTTGTTATAGATATCTTAAGTTGAATTTTTATAGTAAATTACATGAATTATTATTATTATTGTTATTATTATTATTGATAAATTTACTTTTCATTACCTTCCACACAAGGCATTTGCCAAAATGTTGTACTGCTGTGCACTGATGAATGATATTGTTGAATGTTAATAATGATAAACAAATAGTTTTATTTCTAATATGTTAAGTATGCCAAAAGATTTGTTACCATTCTAAAAAAAAAAACCTAAAAATCCAATGGATCAAAATATTAGGCTTTCAGATGCAAACTGCTTTGATGATTTTTATTTTTTAAAAAATATTTTCCAATAAAATTTATTTCATTTTTATTTGAATGTTGTTTATCTAATGCCTTAATCACACAAAAATATTTCAGGAATTTGTGTACATCCACATGACTTCTGGTCTCTTTTCATTTTTTAAAATTGAATTTACACAGAATTTATTTGTTTATATTACTGTATTATACTTACACATAATAATAAGATTTATTTTGACATATTCATAAATGCATATCACATCCTTTTCTTCTTTTGAATTTCCAGATATTTGTCTGGTATATTTAAACAAATCTTGTTAAGTACTTTGTAGATTACATCGAAAGACCAAATACATGTCTCTAAATCAAATATAAAAAAACTGGCTCAGGGATTAAAAGCCCCTAGGTTTGATCTCCAGCACCAAAAAAAAAAAAAAGTGTAAAAAAAAAAAAACAGTAGAAAAAAGAACAAAAGGCATTGAAAACTCCATTGTTAAGATAAAGCAAATAGTTCATTTATCAGATTAAAATAAGACATTTATTTGAATCTTTAGGTATTATGATTGCTGTTCTGAAATAGCTGGACATAGAAGCCTTCTGCTGATATTTATTTATTTATTTATTCGATACGGAGGATTGAACCCAGAGGGGCCTGACCATTGAGCACCAGTCCCAGTCCTTTTTTATTTTTTATTTCATTTTGAGACAGCATCTCCCTAAGTTGCTTAGGGCCTTGCTAAAGTGCTGAGACTGGCTTTGAAGTTGCAATTTTCCTGACTCAGCCTCCTGAGCCACTGGGCCTTACTCTGATTTTTCTTTTTGAAGTGAGACTCCTTACCTCTCTTCCACTTTACTGTATATAAAGTTATATAGAGAGTAATGTTTATTTCATTTTTAAAACATTTAAAATGCTTAAAAAGTACTTCAAATATTATCCCTATCTTAGCAGTTTCTTTATTGAAATCACCTCATTTCCCGTCTGCCTTCTCTACCTGGCAATAAGTGACTTGGGTCAGGCTTTGTGTCTTAAGAACCTTGTATGTTAGTGGCTACTTAAAACAATGCTTAGAAAATACTTAAATTCCAAAACAGTCTGGAAAATGAATATTATATTTTAAAAACATTTTCATATAGAAGTATAGCTTGTTCTAAAGAAATACAGCTTGTTCTCTTTTAATAAAAAGACTATCATGTATCTAAGAATAGAAGTCTCTTCCTGTATGTTTCCTTATATGTGCATCCAGTTGAAGTGGTTAAAACAAATTCTAATAAGTATTTATTTCTTTTATTATTTGATAATTGCTAGTATGATTCTCATACAAATTGCATTTTCTAAGGATTCTTTCT
The DNA here is from genome assembly GCA_020662805.1 of Glaucomys volans. Taxonomy (NCBI): domain Eukaryota; kingdom Metazoa; phylum Chordata; class Mammalia; order Rodentia; family Sciuridae; genus Glaucomys; species Glaucomys volans. Next base: position 157,152 of record JAJEJO010004422.1, read on the forward strand.
TCTTGATGGCTCTTTTAATAGTTGACAGGTTTGTTAGGGATTTAAAAAATTAGGATTTAGTTAGTATCTCAATTCTGATTAGACTTAACAAATGTTTCCGTTGTTTATATTCTAATAGTTGCCTCTTTACTGATCTATGGTACTTTCTAATCCTTAATTTTGACTTATTCCTCCCATTTTCAAGTTTTTGAGGGAGAAGTCTCAGCCTGTTTATAATTAATGCAGGAGACATATTTGTCTGTCATTTATACAGTTGATTCTTTTAAACATGGGCTAATTTTCTCCAAATCTCTTTTTAAAACAAAGAATAAATACTGAAATAGCATTATTATCTGTTTAAATTTCAATGAAAATGTAAGTTTGTTTTCATTAATAACATATGCATTATTTTTCATAAGAATTTATATCAAAATTAAGGATTTTCCCAGTTTATACTGTTGGAAGAGTATTAATGCCTCATGCTGGTTTTATAACAAAAATTTAGGCTGCCTTTGCTATGTAACGAGGTAGTGACTCTTTATGTAGGCCTGCAGATGCCTAATGGGAAACTAAAAGTACTCTAAATCTTCATATCTCTGCCTTTATTTCCTATCTGTCTCCTTTATTACCTTAAAATTTGTGACTGCTCAACTCTGCACTCAGGCATGTTAATCATTTAAGGAGTATTCATCTAAAAAGTGTATATACAAGGTTTATTAGCCTGAATTTTATCTAACGTATTTGTCCCCTTTCAAGACTGAGACAAGATTTTCAGGGACATTTATAAGCATCCTGTTTTAAACCCCTGGAGTGTTGCCTAGAAGTTTCCAGTCATATCCCAGAAATGGCAGAGCCTTGCACCAACATCACCAAGGAATGAAACTGCCTTTTTAAGGAGGGCAAGATAGACTCTCACTGTAGTTTTGATTTGCATTTCCCTGATAACTAAAGAGCCTGAGCATTTTTTTTCATATATTTATTGGCCATTGGCATTTTTTTCTTGAAATATATCTGTTCAGATCATTTTTCCATTTTTTAATGGAAAGATACCTTTTCAGATAAGGATAACTATTTTCAGATAACTATTTAAAGATAAGAATGTTTTTAAAATATTTTCAAAATAGCTTTGAAAATTACTTTACTCAATTATATTATCCTACCCCAAAATTCATACTCTGAAATCCTAACTTCCATACCATAAAATGTGAACTTATTTGGAATAAATTTGTGATACTTTCTTATAGTAGCTCCAGCAAATTAATGTAACCTCTGATAAGCATATTAAAATACAAATACATTTTAGATGCAAAGGCTGTTATTGCTTTGGGGGAGTGGTAAAGCATAAAGTGATACTTCAACTTGTTTGGGTTTAAACAAGTTTAAACAAACTTGTTTGGGTTTAAAATGTTAGCATAAACAAAAACAAATTAACACAAGAAGAGTTTTGAGTAACAATATTTTCTGTTAACATCTCATGAAACAGACCATTTCAAGAAACATCAATCACAACCGTAATTCTCAACATTTAATTTTAAATTAATTATCACATATCCTTAAAGAAAACAACCACTCAAAGAGTAAAAATGCAAGTCTGCTTTCTCCAGACTCTCAACAGGATCATTTAAGGAGGGACATGATGGACTTCAGATTACCCACGGAGTTCAGCTTTGTTATTTCACGACTCATGAAAAAAACAGGGCTATTTTTGTAGAAAATGTTACCAGAAAGCTATTTGAAAGCTTTTTCTGAGTATTATCTGTGTTAAATTGAATTAAGAAATCTCATTGCCATCAGATATTAGACAGCAGCAAGATGAAACACATGATATATAACATTTAATGTTCAGGTTGAATAAAATATACATGGACAATTTTGCTTCATTCAGCAATTGTAATAAAAATTTTGTTTTTAGCAAATGCTTTTAAGTCAATGTAAAGCTTCATCCCAATTTTCTGATCTATTATACAGTAAATCTATCTCACAATTGTTACTCCTTGGAAAGTGCTAGTAGAGATTAAGAATAAAACTTTTAGTATTTAATAGTTTGAGATTCTACATTTAAAAGTTATGTCTCCCATTAATTTCTTCAATCTACCTTTTGGGGTGACTTGAGAAGAATGACATTAGAATTTTAGATAAAATCACTCCATGTACCTCTGTTCCTTACTTATGTCATGTAAAGCATATGACAAATACATCCGTTTTTTCTAAACTAGGAAAAAAACAGTGACCCAGAGTAAATTTAGATTATCTTTAAAGTATGTGTTTGATGGCATTAATTTGTTTTCCATTAAACAATCTTGCTTAAAATTATTTATAATTTAAATTCTAATTCAAAATACAAAAGTTATTATAGTGCTTACAATCTACTAAACTTTTCAAATTAAACATCCATTCTCTAAATATTAAATTAACTGATTTATAGCCATTTCAGAAAAGCAAAATGTAAAAAGTAAATACAAGAAAAAATTCACTTCTGATGTTGAATATTAAAACTTTTGTAGAAAGCATAATACCTGTAATTAGCTCCATAAATTTTATTCCCTCTATAAACTATAGTAACTAAAATATTTAAACATAACTAATTTTGGTTATTCCAAATGTTACTCATAGAATTCTGCCATATTCCACATGTAATCTAACTCTAGAAAAGATATAATTCTGAGATTTATCTTCAATCAAAATAAAAATTTGTTGTGTTTTCAATGTTGTATTACTCTTCTTTCAACTTCACTTTTCTAATTCTAGGCAATATTTTGCCCTTATAATTTGTCTGACAAGACCGTCAAATAATTTTAAAAAGTAAATTATTCAGCAAGATTACTCTGGGAAGATATCAGGGTAGATAGTACTATAGAGCTGTCTTTGTACCTAGATAATAGTTGCAATGGTAGAATCTGTCTGAATCATCATTTTGGAACTTATGAGGCTATGGAAAGCCTTTCTAGGGAAACTAGTGAGCAGTTAACTTTGATTAATTTTATTACAGCAATGACTACCCCTTCCCACTCCACAGCCTGGGGTCAGATTGCCGTGTGTGTTCCTTGAGAGGTTTGTGTAAAACTACAGGAAAGTGTTAAAAAAATATGGTGCTCTCCAAATGTCAGAGATATATTTTCTCAACAATGACTTCTGCTTATGATCATGGATGTTTGATAGCAGGGGAAGGCAGCCACAGATTTATATAATACCTTTCTCCCACCCAATCCACCTTTTCTTCTGTAGCTAAAAGAATAACATCAAACATCAAGAGGATATAAAGGGTCAGTACCCTTACCCACAGGATTTTACTCCTTCTTCTGAAGGCCAAAAGTTAGATAAACACTGAAAAGCAACTGCATATGCAGGGGCAACTTGAAATCCTTTGCATACACAGGCTAAGGTGTTGGATCAAAGACCAGAGATGATCTTACATTAGTACCTTAAGCAAATTCTTGGCACAGAGAGAACTTATAACAATAAAAACATGGCAAACCAAATAATAGATATCCCTGGGAAAGGGAGAGCATTTGATTTCCTTAACACTATTTTAAAAGATTCAAATTTCCAATTTTCAACCACAGAAGACAAGGCACAGAAAGAAACTGAGAAGTGGGGTCCAACCAAAAGGAAAAAATACAACTGAATGAAATAAAGAAAACTGTCCTTGAGAAAGGCCTGGTGGCAGATCTGGTAGACAAAGAATTCAATATAATCATCCTAAAGATGCTGAAAAAAGTGAAGAAATCATGTGAATGTCAGAAAATTATAAATGAATGAAAGAGAAATGTGAATATAGTGAAAGAAACAACCCTCCCCTCAAAAAGGAAGCAAAAAAGAAGATCTAAGGCTGAAAATTAAATCTAATGAAAAATTTGGTAATGAGATTCAAAGGCAGATTTGAACAGGGAGAAGAAACTATTAGTCAACTTCACAATAGAACTGTTGAAATTATTAAGTTTGAGGAATGAAAAAGAAAAGAAATTGAAGAAGAATGAGAGACTTGGGGATTCCATCAAGCATACCAAGAAATGCATGATCTGAATCCCAGGAGCAGAGACTAGAGCAGAGAGATTATTAAAAAAAAATAATGGCTAAAAATTTACCAAATTTGATAAAAAACATGAATGTAAACATCCAAGAATCAATACATTTCAAGTGAGATAAACTCGAAGAGACCCAAAGCAAAACATATTTTAATGAAATTGTTGAAAGACAAAGACAACAAACAAATTTAAAAACAACAGACAATTTATCACATGGAGGGATATTCAAAAAGTTAATTAGCATATTTCTCATCAGCAGGTGAGGAAGTCTATTACTACCAGACATAATCTGTAAGAAATCCTAAAAGGAGTACTGCAGGTTAGACAATAAATTATATGTTTAAATAATATGAAAATATGTCCACTTTTTAAAATTACAAATTTTAGAAATACTTTAAATTTCTGCTATGCAAGATACGCATTTGGCGTCTCCTGGGGAGGTCTAGACTAGAGCAGCTGGAATAGCTGGCTCCAGCGGGGAGTTTGGACCCTTTGGTGCCATTTTGCAGCTTCCCTACCAGAGGGTGACCATCTGTGGCTGCCTGAGTCCTCAGAGCTGAGCTCTGGTCTTCCGGTCTTCCCGGCCACTGTGAGGCGTCTCCTGTGGAGGTCTGGCCTGGAGCGGAGGGAGTCGCCGGCTCCAGTGAGGAGTTTGGGCCTTTCGGCACTATTTTACAGCTTCCCTGGCAGAGAGTGACCATCTGCCACCGACTGAGCCCCCAGCGAGGAGCTCAGGCCTGTCTGGACTCTCAAGCCCAGTGTCTCCATCACTGAGCACAGTTTTGTGCCCCCACTCCAACTTGGTCTAGTGTCAGGTCCACACCCTGGCCCGGGGTCTAGCACCTTGCTGTATCTGATTGTCTATCAACACCAGGCTGCCTCTGCCCAGAAGCATTGATCATTCCCAACCTGGAGGTAGTGGGACAGCACCTTTCTTGGGTCACCGCTTGATCAAGCACCTCTGAAACATCAGGTGAGTTACTGAAAATCTGCAGGGACACTTTAAGTCTTTACACGGAAATCGCAATCCCTTTGATTTGCACTACTAGAGGGGAAGATACACGAGCAACATGAGAAAACATGGGGAGAAAGTGTCCCAAACAAACCTAGATGATATATCAAGAGAACCCAAAGACATCATGGTAGAAGGAATGACAGAAAGGGAGTTCAGAATGTTCATAATTAAAATGATCCCAGAAGAGAATGATGTGATGAGAGAGCAAATTCAGGCTATGAATAATCAGCTAATAGAGCAATTGCAGGAAGCAAAATATCATTTCAATAAAGAGATAGAAGTTCTAAGACAAAAACAAACAGAAATCCTTGAAGGAAACAAGGAAATGAAGGAAACAATAAACCATGTTAAAAACTCAATAGAAAGTATAATTAACAGAATAGATCATATGGAAGATAGAACCTCAGACAACGAAGACAAACTATTTAATCTTGAAAACAAAGTCGAACAAACAGAAAAGATGGTTAGGAACCATGAACGAAACCTCCAAGAAATATGGGACATCATGAAAAGACCAAATTTAAGAGTTATTGGGATTGAGGAAGGCACAGAGATACAAACCAAGGGTACAAATAATCTGTTCAATGAAATAATATCAGAAAATTTCCCAAATATGACGAATGAGATGGAAAATCAATTACAAGAGGCTTACAGGACACCAAATGCACAGAATTACAACAGATCCACACCAAGGCACATTATAATGAAATTACCTAATATACAAAACAGATAGAATTTTAAAGGCTGTGAGACAAAAGCATCAGATTACATACAGGGCGAAACCAATACTGATATCAGCAGATTTCTCAGCCCAGACCCTGAAAGCAAGAAGGGCCTGGAACAACATATTTCAAGCTCTGAAAGAAAACGGATGCCAACCAAGAATCTTATACCCGGCAAAACTTACCTTCAGATTTGATGATGAAATAAAATCCTTCCATGATAAACAAAAGCTTAAAGAATTCACAAAGAGAAAGCCTTCCCTACAGAACATTCTCAACAATATATTCGAAGGGGAAGAAATGAAAAATAACAACCTCGGTCACCATGGGGAGGAACTACCCTAAAGAAAGAGTCAATCAAAGGAGAAACAAAGTTAAGCTAAAAACCCTAAAAAAGCTAAAATGACAGGAAATACAAGTCATATCTCAATAATAACCCTGAATGTAAATGGCCTAAACTCATCAATCAAAAGACATAGACTGGCAGATTGGATTAAAAAGAAAGACCCAACAATATGCTGCCTACAAGAGACTCATCTCATAGAAAAACATGCCCACAGACTAAAGGTGAAAGGTTGGGAAAAAGCATACCATGCATACGGACTGAGTAAAAAAGCTGGGGTTTCCATCCTCATTTCAGACAAAGCAGACTTCAAACCAAAGTAAGCCAGAAGGGATAAAGAAGGACACTTCATACTGCTTAAATGAAGCATAAATCAGCAAGAAATAACAATCATAAATATTTATGCAACAAACAATGGAGCATCCATGTACATCAATCAGATCCTTCTCAATTTCAGGAATCAAATAGACCAAAACACAGTAATACTGGGGGACTTTAACACTCCTCTCTCACCATTGGACAGATCTTCCAAGCAAAAATTGAACAAAGAAACCATAGGACTCAATGACACAATCGCTAATTTGGACTTAACGGACATATATAGAATATTCCATCCATCAAAAAGCGAATACACATTCTTCTCAGCAGCTCATGGGTCCTTCTCTAAAATAGACCATATGTTATGCCACAAAGCTACTCTTAGCAAATACAAAAACATAGAGATACTACCTTGTATACTATCAGATCATAATGGAATGAAATTAGATATCAATGGCAAAGTTAAAAACAGAAACTACTCCAAGACCTGGCTAGAATGGAGGAACGATGGATAGCATAGAGGGAAGGGAGGGGTGGGGTCAGGGTGGGGGACTAAGAATAATAACAGAAAGTGTGACAGACATCATTGCCCTAGGTACATGTATGAATGCACAGATGGTCTGACTCTACTTTGTGTACAACCAGAGAAACAATAGCTGTACTCCATTTGTGTTCAATGAATCAATAAGCAAATAAAAAAGAAAGAAAAAAAGATGGGCATTTACCTTAGTATATATTTCTCTGTATCCTCAAGTCCCTCCCACACATTTACCCACATACTCACATTTGCATATATTTCTATATAGCATGTATTACACATGATTGAAAATAATTACTTTGTAATTTCTTTATTGTGCTGTATATATTATTTCATATAGAATACTATTTATTAAGACTACATAAATGTTTTCTATCTGAAACATGCAACTAGTATATAACTTTCTTATTCTTTCTTGTGCAGTTTGCTTTCCTTGGAATTACTAGTTTCCTTATTTTGCATGTGCTTCATCTGTACTGTACTCTCCATGAAATTATCTAAATATCCTTCCAATTTCTTGAAATCTAAAAGGCTTTTCTGACTTCATTGTCTTGGAGTTCCCTGGTACCATCTGAAATACTTGTTCTGGAGAGATATAATTTATTTATGTTACACAGTATCATCCAAGGTTTTTTCCTTAAAATTCTTCAAAAAAAAAAAAAAAAAAAAAACTCCTTAGCATATCTCTGATATTCTGGATCCTCCATCTTTCTCTGTTTATCTCCTAAATTTGACAGAGTATCTCCAAATCAGCTTCCATGAGAAAGAATTTATGCAAATAAGACATTTTTTTTTGTAGAGTCACACCATCTGTGCATTCATACATGTACACAGGGCAATGATGTCTGTCACACATTCTGTTATTTTTCATAACCCCCACCCCGACCCCACCCCTCCCTTCCCTCCATGCTATCCATCGTTCCTCCATTCTAGCCACCCTCCCCCCCCCCCGCATAATTCATCATCATTCACTTATCGGAGAGATGATTCGGCCCTTGGATTTTGGGGATTGGCTGATCTCACTTAGCATAACAGTCTCCAACATCATCGATTTAACCTACAAATGCCATACTTTTATTCTTCTTTATGGCTGAATAATACTACATTGTGTATATGTACTACAGTTTCTTTATCCATTCATCTATTGAAGGGCATCTAGGTTGGTTCCACATTCTAGCTATTGTGAATTGAGCAGCTATGAACATTGATGTGGCTGCATCACTGTAGTAATCTGATTTTAAGTCCTTTGAGTATAGGCCAAGGAGTGGGATAGCTGGGTCAAATGGTGGATCCATTCCAAGTTTCCTAAGGAATCTCCACACTGCTTTCCAGAGTGACTGTGTACCAACTTGCCCTCCCACCAGCAATGTAGGAGTGTACCCTTTTCCCCACATCCTCGCCAACACCTGTTGTTGCCTGTATTCTTAATAGGAGACATTCTAATTGGGGTAAGATGAAATCTTAAGATGGTTTTGATTTGCATTTCTCTTATAACAAGGGATGTTGAACATTTTTTCATGAATCTGTTGGTTGCTTGTAGATCTTCCTCTGTAAAGTGTCTGTTCATTTCCTTGGCCCATTTATTGATTGGGTTATTACTCTTCTTGGTGTAAAGATTTTTGAGTACTTGGTAGATTCTGGAGATTAGTGCTCTATCTGAAGTGTGTGTGGCAAAGATTTTCTCCCACTCTGAAGGCTCTCTCTTCACATTGCTGATTGTTTCCTTTGCTGAGAAGAAGCTTTTTAGTTTGACTCTATCCCAATCATTGATTCCTGCTTTTATTTCTTGCGCTTTGGGAGTCATGTTAAGGAAATCTGGTCCTAGGCCAACATGGTGAAGATTTGGACCTATTTTCACTTCTATTAGGTGCAGAGTCTCTGGTCTGATTTCTAGGTCCTTGATCCACTTTGAGTTGAGTTTTGTACAGGGTGAGAGATATGGGTTTAGTTTCATTTTGTTGCATATGGATTTCCAGTTTTCCCAGCACCATTTGTTGAAGAGGCTGTCTTTCCTCCATTGCATGTTTTTGCCTCCTTTGTCAAGTATGAGATACCTGTATTTATTTGGGTTTGTCTCTGTGTCCTCTATTCTGTACCATTGATCTACCTGCCTATTTTGGTACCAATACCATGCTGTTTTTGTCACTATTGCTCTGTAGTATAGTTGGAGGTCTGGTATTGTGAAACCCCCTGCTTCACTCTTCTTGCTAAGGATTGCTTTAGCAATTCTGGGTCTCTTATTCCTCCAAATGAATTTCATGATTGCTTGCTCTATTTCTATGAGGTCCGTCATTGGGTTTTTAATTGGAATTGCATTGAATTTGTATAGTGCTTTTGGTAGTATGGCCATTTTGACTATATTAATTCTGCCTATCCAAGAACATGGAGATCCTTCCATCTTCTCAGACTTTCCTTAATTTCTTTCTTTAGTGTTCTGTAGTTCTCATTGTACAGGTCTTTCACTTCTTTTGTTAGATTGATTCCCAAGTATTTTATTTTTTTTGAGGTTATTGTGAATATGGTAATTTTCCTAATTTCTCCCTCAGAGGATACATCACTTACGAATAAAAATGCATTAGATTTATGAGCATTAATTTTATATTCTTCTACTTTACTGAATTCATTTATGAGTTCCAGAAGTTTTCTGGTGGAATTCGTAGGGTCTTCTAAATAGAGAATCATGTCATCAGCAAATAGGGATAGTTTGATCTCTTCTTTTCCTATTCGTATTCCTCTAATTTCTTTGGTCTGTCTAATTGCTCTGGCTAGAGTTTCAAGGACAATGTTGAATAGTAGTGGCGAAAGAGGACATCCCTGCATTGTTCCAGTTCTCAGGGGGAATGCCTTCAATTTTTCTTCATTTAGAATGATGCTAGCTGTGGGCTTAGCATAGATAGCCTTTACAATGTTAAAGAATGTCCCCACTATCCCTATTTTTTCTAGTGTTTTGAGCATGAATGGGTGCTGTATTTTATCAAATGTTTTCTCTGCATCTATTGAAATAATCGTGTGGTTCTTTACTTTAAGTCTGTTGATGTGGTGAATTACATTTATTGATTTCCAGATGTTGAACCAACCTTGCATCCCCAGGATGAAACCCAATTGATCATGGTGCACTATCTTTTTAATATGCTTTTGTATGCGATTTACTAAAATTTTGTTGAGAATTTTTGCATTTATGTTCATTAGAGATATAGGTCTGAAATTTTCTTTCCTCGATGTGTCCTTCTCTGGTTTTGGTATCAGGGTGATATTAGCTTCATAAAATGAGTTTGGAAGGGTTCCCTCCTCCTCTATTTTATGAAATACTTTGAGGAGTATTGGAATAAGCTCTTCTTTGAAGGTCTTCTGGAACTCGACTGTGAATCCATCTGGTCCTGGACTTTTCTTTGTTGGTAGGCTTTTGATGACTTCTATTTCATTGCTTGAAATTGATCTATTTAAGTTGTGTATGTCCTCCAGATTCAGTTTGTGTGCCTCATATGCCTCTAGGAACCTGTTGATGTCTTCCAGGTTTTCTATGTTGTTGGAGTATAAATTTTCAAAGTAGCTTCTTATTATGTTTTGTATTTCAATTGTGTCTGTTGTAATATTTCAATTCCCATCACAAATTTTAGTAATTTGGAGTTTCTCTCTCCTTCTCTTTGTTAGCGTGGCTAAGGGTTTATCAATTTTGTTTATTTTTTCAAAGAACCAGCTTTTTGTTTTGTCAATTTTTTGAATTGTTTCTTTTGTTTCAATTTCATTGATTTCAGCTCTGATTTTAATTATTTCCTGTCTTCTACTACTTTTGGTGATGGTCTGTTCCTCTTTTTTTAGGGCTTTTAGCTGTAATGTAAGGTCATTGATTTGTTGACTTTTCATTCTTTTGTTGAATGCACTCTATGCTATGAATTTTCCTCTTAACACTGCTTTCATAGTATCCCAGAGATTTTGATATGTTGTATCTTTGTTCTCATTGACCTCTAAGAATCTTTTAATTTCCCCCCGTCTTCTGTTATCCATGTATCATTTAATAGCATGTTTTTTAATCTCCAGGTGTTGGCATAGTTTCTGTTTTTAACTTTATCATTGATATCTAATTTCATTCCATTATGATCTGATAGTATACAAGTTAGTTTCTCTATGTTTTTGTATTTGTTAAGAGTAGCTTTGTGGCATAACATATGGTCTATTTTAGAGAAGGAATCATGAGCTGCTGAGAAGAATGTGTATTCTCCTTTTGATGGATGAAATATTCTATATATGTCTGTTAAGTCTAAATTAGGGATTGTGTCATTGAGTCCTATGGTTTCTTTGTTCAATTTTTGCTTGGAAGATCTGTCCAATGGTGAGAGAGGAGTGTTAAAGTCCCCCAGTATTATTGTGTTTTGGTCTATTCGTTTCCTGAAATTGAGAAGGATCTGATTGATGTGCATGGATGCTCCATTGTTTGGTGCATAAATATTTATGATTGTTATTTCTCGCTGATTTATGCTTCCTTTAAGCAGTATGAAATGTCCTTCTTTATCCCTTCTGACTAACTTTGGCTTGAAGTCTGCTTTATCTGAAATGAGGATGGAAACCCCTGCCTTTTTACTCAGTCCATGTGCATGGTATGTTTTTTCCCAACCTTTCATCTTTAGTCTGGGGGCATATTTTTCTATGAGATGAGTCTCTTGAAGGCAGCATATTGTTGGGTCTTTCTCTTTTATCCAAACTGCCAGTCTATGTCTTTTGATTGATGAGTTTAAGCCATTTACATTCAGGGTTATTATTGAGATATGACTTGTATTTCCTGTCATTTTACCTTTTTTTGGGCTTTTAGCTTAGCTTTGTTTCTCCTTTGATTGGCTCTTTCTTTAGGGTAATTCCTCCCCATGTTGACTAACATTTTTATTTTTCATATCTTCCTCTTGGAATATTTTGCTGAGAATGTTCTGTAGGGCAGGCTTTCTATTTGTGAATTCTTTAAGCTTTTGTTTATCATGGAAGGATTTTATTTCATCATCAAATCTGAAGGTAAGTTTTGCCGGGTATAAGATTCTTGGTTGGCAACCGTTTTCTTTCAGAGCTTGAAATATGTTGTTCCAGGCCCTTCTTGCTTTTAGGGTCTGGGCTGAGAAATCTGCTGATATCAGTATTGGTTTCGCCCTGTATGTAATCTGATGCTTTTGTCTCACAGCCTTTAAAATTCTATCTTTGTTTTGTATATTAGGTAATTTCATTATAATGTGCCTTGGTGTGGATCTGTTGTAATTCTGTGCATTTGGTGTCCTGTAAGCCTCTTGTAATTGATTTTCCATCTCATTCGTCATATTTGGGAAATTTTCTGATATTATTTCATTGAACAGATTATTCATACCCTTGGTTTGTATCTCTGTGCCGTCCTCAATCCCAATAACTCTTAAATTTGGTCTTTTCATGATGTCCCACAGTTCTTGGAGGTTTCGTTCATGGTTCCTAACCATCTTCTCTGTTTGTTCGACTTTGTTTTCAAAATTAAATATTTTGTCTTCTTTGTCTGATGTTCTGTCTTCCAGGTGATCTATTCTGTTGATTATGCTTTCTATTGAGTTTTTAACTTGGTTTATTGTTTCCTTCATTTCCTTGTTTCCTTCAAGGATTTCTGTTTGTTTTTGTCTTAGAACTTCTATCTCTTTATTGAAATGATATTTTGCTTCCTGCAATTGCTCTATTAGCTGATTATTCATAGCCTGAATTTGCTCTCTCGTCACATCATTCTCTTCTGGGATCATTTTAATTATGAACATTCTGAACTCCCCTTCTACCATGCTATCTTTGGGTTCTCTTCATGTATTGTCTTCGTTTGTTTGGGACACTTTCTTCCCGTGCTTTCTCATGTTGTTTGTGTATCTTCCCCTCTAGTAGTGTGAGTCTGAGCGATTGCAGTTTCCCTGTAAAGATTTATAGTGTCTCTGCAGATTTCCAATACCTCACTTTGAAGAGATTATTATTCACAGTACCCCATACAAACAATATGTGTCCTTAAACCATATAGAACCATTTAGATATAAACTGTGTTATAGTATACAGAAATGAGTGCAAATTATCTACTGCATAGTCAATAGGTTTACAATAAGGACCTCAATTTCAAATAGTGGAAAAAGAGAATGCTGAGTGGTTTAGAATATAATGTTAATGAGATAGGAAGTGAGTCTATAGAGTTACTATATCATAGGAATAGTGAGAGCAGAATTAGAGGAAATAAGTTTTTAGCATGAGAAAAAAGAATGGATCTCCAAGGACACTGCTATATTAGAGCATGATAGAATGATAAGGGTATTAATAGGACAGAAGTGGGAATGTAGTACGTATATTAGGAATAATCGTAATGTTACTATTTAGACAAAAGAAAAAAAGAAAGTTCTATCATAAAATTATATTGTACTATTCAAACCTCCTGTTGATCAGTAGTCTGATGCCTGCTGGGCGCTTGGTAATGCTGTGTCCCAAGAAGGATGCTGTCCCACTGCCTCCAAGTCAGGGATAATCAATGTTTGTGGGCTAAGATAACCTGCTGTTGTTAGATGGTCTGCAACAGCATGGGTGCCGGCCTGAGACTAGACCAGGAACAGGATGCAGGACTGGGTTTGGAGCTGGATATGGCAGCCCGATGGCTTGGTGGGTATGCGTTCACAGCTGAGGCTGCCCTGGGGTCAGGCCTGAACCTGACCTAGGGATGGTGATTTCCCAGGCGCTACTGGAGTCCTGTGCTCACTTGCGGGCTGGCGCCTGAGCCTGGTCAGTGACTCTGAAGGCCCTGCTGGGGACCTGCACTCACTTGGGGACCCGCACTCACTTGCTGGCTGATGCAGGAGCCTGGTCAGTGACTCTGAAGCTGCTGCTGGGGACCTGCACTCACTTGCTGGCTGGCGCCCAGGCCTGGTCATTGACTCCGAAAGCGGGTCCTGACTCTGAAGCTGCCGCTGGTGGACCTGCACTCACTTGGGGACCCTCACTCACTTGCTGGCTGGTGCTGGAGCCTGGCCAGTGACTCTAAAGCCCCTACTGGGGACCTGCACTCACTTGCTGGCTGGCGCAGGCCCAGGTTGGTGACTTCGAAGCAGCTTTGGGGTCTGGCGCTCCCGGGTGGTAGCTGCCCGCGGCCTGGCCGAGCACAGCCAGGCAGAGTTGGTTCCAGAGCGGCCACTGTGGACCCGTTATTTGTGATTTGAATATAAAATCTCGTTGAGAGCCATATTCCTGCTGTTTGAATCCCGAGCAAGTAGGAATCCACGGAGCAAGTAGGAATGCAGCCTTCCTCTAGTCCGCCATCTTGAATCCCCTGCAAATAAGACTTTTGAGATCTCACATGCAACACAGTTCTACTACTGAATTGACAGTGTGTATGGCTGTAGAATTCAAGGATGGAAATCACTGTCTAACTTTTTAAGAAATTGTTTCATTTTCTCCTAAATTGTTAGTGCTACATTTTGAAAAGCAATGGCTTCTTGGCTTCTTAAAGTTTCTTGTGGCTTCCATTTTGGCATTTTTAGTATTTTGCGTGTCCCAAATTCTAAAAAATTTTTATGATATTCTTTGGTATAAGTCTATTTTAATTACTGTGCTTGAACACTCTACTGAGTGTCCTCAATATTGAAATCTCCATATCTATAAGATAGAGTAAGTTATTCAATGATTTTCTTTTCTGTTATTTCTGGGATCCCTAATCTTTGGTGGTTAATATCTTAGAAAAAATCTCTATTTTTTCTATTTTTAATTTTTTTTCATTTTCATTATATGTGCAATTTAAGAGTTTTTTTTTTCAACTTTATTTTTCTATTCTGTGGTGACTGTAAATTTTGTTAGCAAGGTTGTAATTGAAAATTTATTATTTTCCTATGATTTGTTTTGATTGGTCTTTCACACTAGAAATTCTCCCAGTGTCTGGTCATTTTTATCTATTTGTTCAATTAACAAAGGGAATAGGAGAGGCTGAATGGAAGTCTTATGTATGGAGAAGATTCGTTTATTGACTATGGGTTTCATTGTGGGGTGAATTTGTTGGGTCCTTCGATGGAGAACCACTGATCTCAGTATCTTTAGATTTTTGATCTTTGATCCAAATAACTAGAGTTGGATTTTCTAGACTTTTCCTACAGAATACCAGCCAATTTGCTAAGGCTAAGGAGTTGAAAGAATGATCAATAACTCAATTTTTAGTAAATAATGTTTCCCTCAAACTGTTTTACTATAATAACTTCTATTTCAGCAAGTTTTCCATATCTCTTGTAAAGAAAAGCTCTCTTCTTCCTACTTCGGAAAATAAATCTTTATCTCAAAAGTACACATCTATTTGAGGGAAGTGGCAGTTACTTCACCCTCCTGAGTAAGCCAGAGGATCCCAAGGATGGAAAGAGACTCAGTACCATAAGATTTATAATAGACTTATAAGTTTATATTATAAGTCTATTTATAATAGACTTATAAGTTCCTGTTTGATGCCTCTCTTTGCTGTGAGATTCTGGCTGCTTCTCAGTGTTGCCCATTGCTAAATTAAGATTCAGGTTTCTCTGGTCTGCTAAGTCAGAGATCCTTATTTTTGTGATTGCTTTACAGTTTATAAAATGTGATCGCATCTTATCCTTTCTCCCATTCTTTAGGTCCTTATGTATAGAAATAAATAAATATTATCTTCATACTGAGTGGTCAGTGGGACTGAAACGAAACATATATGTTTAATCTACCACTTTTTGCCTAAACTTAAGACAATCTTCTTTATATATAATTTTTCCTTAGTTAAAGGGACAAAACATTGTTTTTCAATTGATTGAAAAAAATGAATCAAAATAGCAAGATAGGAATACTGACAAATGATAGCTCTATTAGTTTTCTGTGGCTATTGTAAAACATCCCTACAAACTAAGTGGCTTAAAGAAATAGAATTACCTCATTATTCTGGAGACCAGGATTTCAAAATCAAAATGTTGGTGTGGATGTGCTCTCTTTGGAAACTCTGAGGAAAAAAAAAAAAAATCTGTCCCATGCTTCCCTCCTAGTTTCTGGAAATTCTTGGCATTTCTTGACTTGCATTTGTATCACTGTGATTTCTGCCTCCATTTTCACAGTGCCTTTTCCTGAGTTTCTTTGTTTTCTCTTTTTATTTTCTGTTTCCAGTCCCTTTTACCAAATAAAGTAACATTCATAAGTTCAAGATATTTGACTCTATCATATATATGTATTTATTTGCAAAAGAACATAATTCAACACAACACATAGCATTCTTTTAAAGTAATTCAGTTTAATTGAGAATTAATTAATTTAATTGAGTAATTCAGAAATTGAGTTTCCCCTCAATTTGGCATCTTTTAAAATAAAAAAGTGAGGACTTTAAAAAACTCTACTTAGGAGCTGGAGATATAGCTCAATTGGTTGAATGTTTGCCTTGCAAGCACTAAGGCCCTGGGTTCAATCCCCCGCACTGAAAAAAAAAATGAAACTCTGCTTATTATGCTAATATGATATGAATTTAGCATATATAATTTTGTCAAATGCTTATGTATTTCAATTGTAAAAGAAATGAATAAGAATTGATCAAAAACTGAACTACAAAACTGAATTACCTATTCACTAATGCAGAATAAAACAAAAGTGTTACAAGACCAAGCATCTCAGACAGATGATTTTTATTGTGTGTGCAATGTTGCAAAACGGAATATGAGGTATGAACTGACATAGTGCTGTACTTATCAGAAATGGTTCACAGAGCACATTCCATTAAGATTTGACATTGTATATAAAATAAGCAAAAATTTATTTCTTCAAAATGTGAAAAATAGGCTCAGGCACTATGTGATATGTTGATTCAATAATTTTAATTTCTCTCAGAATATTAGAAAATAATTTGATTTGACCTATGATTGCCTTACTTTTTTTTTTTAAAAGTATGAAGCAGTTCACAGCAAATCACAAATGTGAAACTTTAAACTTTTGTAATCTAGAGAGGATCATGAACAAAAAACAATATGAACAGATTTGATGTTTTAATTAACCTCGAAGAGACATTGTTTGTCTTTATTTTAAACTTAGCTCTCAAAGGTCTTTTGCTTCTCTTAGCATTATCAACGTTTTCTAATCTTATGAAAAATTTATTGGGTATTTTACATGAGAATGTATTTTTAAGGGAAATACAAAATTGACTGTATATGTGACAAATTTAAAATGCTATTATTTCTTTATGGCAGTTAGATTTGCTGATTCAAAAAGCAATTAGAATTTTAATTAAATTTATTACCATGCTATTCTAGCAGCAAAATCTATTTTCTTATAATGCTGACATTTATATTGATGTCTGACTGTTGGCTTAATTACAACTAAGCTGTTAATAGAACACCAACTCTGCATTGTCTTTCTAGATAACTTAGCTTGTCCAGGTTTCTGTAGTTTGTCAATTGAACTGGTTAAAAGACTGCCTGCTACAAGTGAATAAGATTGCTGAATGGATAATCTGATTCAGTCATTAAAAAGAAACCTGTCCTGTAATCAACATAGATCTTTCCCTTTTATAATAATCAAGTCAGCTTTCCTTTGATGAAACATATTGGTTAGGAATTTATCCAAAAGCCATTAAAAGAAATCTAATAAATTAATTACTTAAATGAATTGAGTTATTTTTCCTTAACCTATAAGAAGTTCTGGCCTAGGCAGCCTGGAGATTGCATAGAGACTTGTGGCTTTCTCTCTCTGAGCATAAGTCAGAGAGAGTTACCTCCCACCTGCTCTGGGAGGTTTATCTTTGTTGGTCATGTTCCAGAAAGCAGGGTGTTGCAGGATCAAGCAGAAAGGGCCCAGGAAACCTCAGTGTTTGTTTTGCAGTTAAGGATCTAACCTAGAAATGTCACATAGTAACTCCTGAATTTTATTAACTAAAAACAAACCACAGCAAACCACATAACCAATCTATCAGCAAGAAACCCATATATGGTAGGCAAAAGTTGGGTCCCCAATTGGCTCTTAATCCTGAGAACCTGTGAATTTGTTGCTGTCCCTGGAAAAAGACTTGTTACAGATGTGATTAAGATTAAAGTCCTTGAGATGGGGAGATTAACCCGGACTACTGGGTTGAGTCCATTCTAATCATAAGTAGTTGAAAAGCTTAGACACTACCAAGCTGGGTCAGAAAGCAGAATAAGACAATGGAAGACAGGTCAGAGAAATGCAACCTATGTTCCTTGGCTTTGACTTGGAGGTAGGTGGATAAATCAAGGCATGCGAGATGCATGTAGAGTGGGAAAAACAAGGAAATTAAATCTCACCCAGGACCTCCAGAAAGGAATACAGGGCACAGCACTATGAAATTAACTTGTTAAAACTTACATCAGACTTCTTATATTCATAACTAAGACAGTAAATGAAGGCTGTTTAAAGTCACTAAGGTTGTATTAATTTGTCAAGGCAGAAACAGCAAACCTAATATCTTCTTTGAAGTGTGGGTGATCAATGTCTCCACCCAAATAATATAGTAAAAGAGAAATTGTGGGCATTTAATAGGCAATGCTCTAATATTATCATTCTCCCATGAATTTTATCCCTCCAGCTCATCAAAACTGAAAACCTGAATAAACAGAATAAACATTGAACCCAACTGATTTGGGATGTTACTAATAAAATAGTAAAAAATCCAAATTCTAGATAATGTTAGTCAATAATATTATATATTCTAAGAATAATATCTTTAATATTTTCTCTTAATGCTATGAAGAAGTAAAGACCTACATTAAAATACTAAGAGATGGTTGTGGTTTTCAGATTCACATTAACGTCACTCTCTTCTTCTGGGACCTTGCATGACTTACCTTACACATTTTTAAGATTTAAGCTTAATTTTTTTTTTTTTTTTTTTTTGCCAAGAAGCCACCTTTTATCACCCTGAAAGACATAATCATTATCTTATATTTCTCTCTTCAACTCATTAGTCAATATTATTCTGATTAAAATACTAGTATTGATTGCCATTTGAGCTTATCTCATTCACTGAACTTTTTACTTTGCACATTTTTCTACTATCCCAATAAGAAGATAAACCTTGTCAGCTTGGTCTTGTGACCTTTCCTACTCTATACCTCAAAAATGTAGAACAGTGCCTGGCACATAGAATGTACCCAGTAAGATTTCTTTTAATTAGTGAAGCCCAAAGTGCTGTAGAATTACATAATGAATAAACTTTAATAATTCTAAGCACAGGAAATCACATAGTTGATGTCATATTAGTAAATAAAAATATATCAAGTGCTACTGCAGATGTATAAGCTAAAAATTTCCCAGTCCAGCAACATATTAATGACTTTTTGCCTTGAATCTATTCACTGATGGTGCAGAGCAAAAGTTTGTGAAATGGCCACATCTCCTTGAATAGTTACAAACAGCAATCCTCAAGTCTCAGAGCTCATGTGGATTTCATGGAATGTTTTTAAAAGTGAATATTCCTGATCCCTGACTATAGAGATTTTCAGCTATCAAACCCCATTGAGAAACTGATCTATTGGGTAAAACAAAACTGATGAGAAGTAATGCTAAGGCAATGTATTTTTATAAATATTATGGTGTCCATACCTAAATGGAAGGAGAACTGGATGAAGCATTTTAAATAAGAATTATTGAAAACTAAAAGAGAAAATCATTTTATATTGAGCAAAAGAGGGCAGAGTTCAGGAATATTTCTGAGATAAAATCAATAATATTGATAACCAGTTGGATGAGGGAGAAATATATAATTTTCAGGCTATTAACAGGTTCTGCTCTGAGAACAAAATCATAGTTACCCATGTAAAGAAGGAGGGTCTCTAAAACTACACAGAAAGAGAAAGATCCAGTGATCTCAAAATCCTAAATGATTCCAACCTCAGCTAATTTGTTAATTGAGGAACAGTAGACCCTGAGAAAACCAACAGCACTGGCCACCTGAGCTCAGCCTTTTTTGAAGAAATATGAGCAGATAAAATTTTACTTGACTCAAGTCATTCAATTTGGGTTTATTATTCTGCAATATATCACTAACCTGGAATCCAAGTGAAAAGAATCAGAATTTGCTGCTAAGTTAGAGTTGACATTAGAAACAGATTTTGGAAACACCAGAGAGGAACTGATGCCATTTTAGGAAATAAAATGATTGAAGAAAGTATTCAGAGGAAAAGATAAATTCTAAGCACAATGTGATAGATATTCTTAACCTTTAAACTATAAGTATGCATGAAAGAGCCATCAAAGTGGAGGGAAGACTGTCAATAATTTAAAAAGGGTCATGGAAGCCAAGAAAGAATTTTTGTCAAGTGTGTGATAATACATGATAATAATTATTGAAGAAAGGCCAAATAGACCTATTTGCAAGTCTTGATCTTGCAATGAAGAGATCATTAGTGCCTTCCCTAGTAGCAGTTTCAATAAAGTGTTATGCATGAACAGCTTGTGTGTGATGCTAGGCTAGGAAGGAAATGGAGACATTGAAAATAAATCATGTCTGTGTGTGTGTATGTGTTTCAGTATGTATGTGGTTTGAACAGGGAGTTGATCATATATTATGCTGGCTTTAAAGAAATAGAGAAATATAATAGAAATTCCAGGAAACAGAAAAGAAGGGGTCAGAATGAATAAGTGATTAATTTGGAACACACAGTTGTTGGTATTCTTTTTTTTTTCTTTCCTTAAAAGAAAGAGGAAGCACATTTTTCTTTCTTAGAAGAAAGAGCAGGTTTTTAGAAATGGTCACTACATGCATATGTTATTTGAAATGAAACATGAGAAATATTAGTTTGTAGTAGATATATAAAATGTAATTTATTTTTTTCTTTCACCCTAGTCAGCAAAACCAAATTTTAATTCTTTGCTGAATTATACATAGACCAAAGTAGTCATACTTGTGCTTTTAAATAAGTAAAAAAAAATGTATATTTATAAAATTGTTTGATACTATATGAAATTTTAAACCAGAAAATTCAGGTTAATTCTTCTACATGATTTATACATTAGACATCATTATATTTTAAACAGAATAAAATATTTCAGAGTAGTAGCATATTTTTTTCTAAACACGAGTCATATCAATACCATGCCCTATTCAAAAAGTTTTTCCATTGAAAAAAGTTTTTATAGCAGCTTGATGATCACAAATTTCAAAGCCAGCCTCAGCAACTTAGAGAGGCCCTCTAAAATACAGAAGGCCTGGGAATGTGGCTCAGTGGTTAAGCACCACTGGGTTCAATCCCTGGAATTCTCCCAAGCCTGGCAAAAAAAAAAAAACAAAAAACAACTTTTAGTATTTATTTTAAAAAAGCACTATTTTTCAAGCATTTAAATATAATTAAAACACTTTAATAGTCTCTTAAAAGTGATCTTAAGACCTACATCTTTGAATTTTTTGAAAAATTAAAGTATTAAAGTAAAACATGATGGAATATTTTAGTAATAATCACATTTAATTTATTCAGGTGATTTTGAAGAAAAATAAAATATATGATATATGTTTATTCTTTCTCTACTTCATGTTAGAAAAACAAACCTCTAATTTTGTTATTGATGACAATACAGTCTAAGTAGCAAAAGAGATATATAACTATAGATAGTGAAATCCAAACATTTTTTTCTTTTACTGAATTCTCACTAATTTACATTTACTGAACATAAGAATTTCAAAATAATAAGAAGTGTCTAAATTTTAATTCAATAGAACAACAGAATTATGCTACACATAGAAAATTTAATGGTATTTATTACTTTCCAAGAAATCACCTAAATGTTACATTTGTTTTTAAAAAGTAGGTAGCCAGAAGTTATTTTAATGTAAATTTAAATTTGAGTCAACATCAAAAGTACTTATCTTATAGTACAGCCACTTTTCTTTCAAATCTATGGCTTTGAGAAATGTTTACACATATGCATAAAAAGACACATTTGTGAGTGTTCACTACATCATTGATGGTAAAACTTATAAAAGGAATAAGTTAAATGTCAATAAACAGAAGAATGAAAAAATAAGCTGTTAGTCAACTAAAATAAATAAAAGTCTTTGCATAAAAAAACTTGAATATACACCAAAAGAGTCTTGACTGGAAAAGGAAAATTGCAAAATGGTATATAGAATATGTTATTGTTGAGAAAGTTTAAAACATTATAAGTGATATGACATATATACATAGATATAGCTAGACAATAAAAAGTAGAAAAACTACCTAGGAATAACAAAACTAATTTTGTAAAATTAAAAACACGTGGCAGATGCAGATGTTTTTGGAAGAGAGATGAAAAAAAATGTAATCCACAGGGAGAAAATAGCACACAACAAATATATTTTGGCATTCTTGTTTCATATACGTAGATAAAGAGAAAAAAATACTAAGGTTTGAAAATTTTGCTTGCTACATGGCTATGTTAATTTTTTCTGAGATCACATACTTAAATGACTTAATCGAAAGTGTAATGATTAGCAAAGTAATAACAATAATAATAATAAACAATGTAGGAGAATAAAGAAGGGTCACTGCACACGAGGTCCCTCTGTACACATGAAAAGACTTCAACCTTAAGCCCAAAACAATAAGCACACATTCCTGAGGTAAATCTTTAAATAGTTCTATGTATGAAAGTGGTTGAAAATTTTAAATTGAATGTATACTTGGTGTTATGTAGTAAAATTGCATTTCTACCATATTTTCTATGTACTCAGAACAGAATCTACTACCAATATGAACAAAAACACCCTAATATGTAAAAATAATGAAAACTGTGAATTAATATATTTGTGTGTCACCATGTATCCAAAATAGCCGAAACTCATTGAGGTCTATGTTGTGCCAACCACTCTTCAGAGAATTCACATTGCAAAGAAAATACACAGCTTCAATCTTTAAGTAATAGGAGGTGAACATGAAAACAAATTATATAGTGTGATAGAAATATAATAGAATGTGCAAAATAAAATATAGATATGAATATAAGTGTATCTTTCTTAGAAGAAGGCTTGATTTAATTGATATGAAAAACTGTTGATTTTGAGCATTTTCCCTTGGCAAACGTTAACAGTGTGGAAAACAAAGTGTTTAGTTATCAAATTTGTTAATGAAAATAATAGCTTATTGGAAAGTTTCTTGAAAAAGCAGGAAGTAAAGTTGAAGCTCTATGTGTGAACAATTCAGGAGATTTCAAATACACTTTAGTGTAAATACACATTAAAAATAAAAAATATTCTACTCAAGAAAATGACAAATCATAAGAAATGGGGAGTCATTTCAAAGATCAAGTATACAAAGTGAGGATATCACATTTGTTTTAAATTTATAAATTTTACTGTTCAGATGATAATAATACATCATTTACTTCATTTTTGAAATAAATAAATGAATAAAACACGACTTACCTAAACATGTATCTCTTGGTTTTCAGTCAACTTGCTTTAAGTCTTCCTGTTTGCATAGTATATTAGTCAATGTTCTCCAGAGAAACAAAACACATCTCTCTCTCTCATACACACACACACACACACACACACACACAGAGCTGAAGTTTATTATGGCAATTGAGTATTGTAATTACTGAGGGTGATCGCTCCTACTACATGCCACTGGCAAGACTGAGAACACAGGAAGTCATAGGTAGATTTCTGCCTTAGTCTGAAGGCCTGAGAACCTGGAGCTCTGATATCCCAGGGCAGAAGACCGAGGTCACGGCTCAGGAGACAGGAACATAAAGTTCATTCTTTCTATCTGAGCTCAGGGGATTGGGAGGTGTGCTCGACTTGGTGACAGTTGATCTTTACTCACTTGACTAATTCACATGCTAAACTCCATGGAAACATCCTAAAGACACACACAGAAATAACAACATTAATTGAGCTATCTGGGACTCTCTTAATCCAGTCAAGGTAACAAAATTGACCATCATAAATATTTCTGATAGTTATTCTAAACTAAAAGTCAGGCATGATAAACATGATATAATTTTCACCATCTAAAACTGACCCTTCTTTAATATTTATAGTTTTTTCCAAAATCTTGTTGTATGACAAAAAACTTAAGAAATCAAAATATAAAATGTTTGATTTAATGAGCTCAAGAATGAGGGAACAAGAAAAATGACATAATTTGGTTCAAAAAATAATTCAGTAAATATGTGCAAGCATGAGGAAATAGGAATATTGAAATGAACTTAATACATGAAAAAAGAAAATCCTCAGAAGAGAAGGTGAGAATCAATTGGACTTCCATTGGACAAAGTTCATTTTCATTTATCTGGAAAAGAATTATTTATATCACTATCAATTTTACAGATCATATTAAAGTATAAAATAATTCAAACCATGAAAGATGCAGCTCTCCACAGACTTTAAAAAAAAAAAGCTGGTAAATTTTTTGTCACTTTAAACTCTTCCATAATGCTTTTTTTTTTTTTCTTGGCAAATGCAAGAAAAGACATGCAAAGTATGGGAATAAGCAAATTCAAAAAGTTTTCAAAAGTTTTTCTAATTTGCTGAAACACAGAGAAATGAAAAAAAAATTCAAGATTTTCTTAATGGAGTACAATTTGGCTTTGGATTGTAGCATTACAAACTCTTTTTTGCATAAAACACACAAAGAACAGAGGGCTGAAATGTCATTAATTTCTTAGATCTTCTGTTTCCCCATCTGCTGCCCAGCCACTCACAAGATCCATGATACATTTAAAGCTGACAACTTGAATCAAAGCTATCCTTATTTCAGGGTTTTGATCAAGTCTTAATTGTAACATTGGTGTCTGATTGACTCGAAAAACTATTACTAGAAAAAGGAAGAGGATTAGAGTTATTACCCCCATGCCAAAAATGTTAGCAAAAAAGAAACAAATAAAATTTACAAAAATATAATTTGGGACCATATTCAAGCAATTTTGTCTTAATATTTGCAAGCCATTTTGCCTGGTAATATGTGAAATATTTAAGAAAGAATGGAATATACAGAATTTTAAATTCTTCAAATTTTCTTTGAGAAAAATACTGAAGATACTTTCAAATCTTTAAAATTATAATACCTATTAATACCTGTTTTTATAATAAATTGTGAGAGTTAACATAGTTTTATTTATATTTATCTACTTTAATATACTTTGCACATAAAGTTTGTGCCTGAGACAAAATATATCTACCTCATTCCTCTATCACCTTCTAGTCTTGTCATATATCTTCAGGCTATACATATTTTTTATTTTCTTAAAATTTTTATTTTAAATTATTTATGTATAGTAGCTCTTACACATTATCTTCCATTTTCTTGGAAATGAGCTAAAAGTAATTTAGCTCAAGATTTCAAGTTAAAAGTGGAACTAATGTTAATGTTCTTTTCTCTTTGCATTCCAGCATTAATAATGCAAATCCTTCAGAAGCAAAACTTTTAATTAATTAGGGAAAAAGTACAAGGAAGTTGAAAAAGAAAACAAAATATTATGAAGATAAAAAAATTACTATCTAACATAATAGAGAATATATGTGTACATGTGCAGATATTTTCATATATTCTGTAGTCATATAATGATAGAGAAGAAGAAAAGTTTAATTGAAATGCAGTTCAAATTGAAGTTAAAGTTACTGCATATGTTTACCTAGGTTCACTATTAATTTAATCTGAGGTCTTAGGAAAATGTTTATTTCCTTTTATAATTACTTCTTGCTCCCTAAAATTATAGTTCAGGATAGATCAGAAGTCAAACTCAATTGCCCACGGGTACCAGTACTATAACACAACTAAATGATATAAGAAACAGAGAATTTTCATTTAGGCCCAGATTATTTGCAGTGAATAGAAGAAGAGAGAATGGAAAAAATATATTTCTTGTTTTGCTGAACTGTGAAACCCTCTAGGCACATCGTCTATTTGATAATCTTTTCTAGTTTGGCCAAGACAGACTGTTTTGCAAATGATCTTGCCTCTTCTTTCATACTATAGAGTTGAACGAGCTCTCCAGGCAGGAATTTCATCCCGATCCCTGCTACTTCTAAGTGACTTGTCATCATTGAAGGACTGTAATAAGAAATGATATGCCTCACTCTCAGAGCATATGATTACATGATTATGTAGAGGATGTACAGTAGTGCCCCTTATCTGTGGTTCCACTTTCCAAAGTTTCAGCATCATGACTTTTGTGCATTAGGGCTATTATTAAGTTAAAATAAGGGACCACATGGGCTGGGGATATAGCTCAGTTGGTAGAGTGCTTGCCTAGCATACACAAGGCCCTGGGATCAATACCCAGCACTACAATAAATAAATAAATAAATAAATAAATAAATAAACAAACAAACAAACCACATAGAAGGGAAATACAGAAATCCTTTCTGATACAAATCCACCAAGTTAGAAGATTGAGTAGAACATGGCATTCCAAGCAAGTAACAATTATATGCTCTGAAGTGAGTCAGGGTTCAAACATCTGCCACATGAAGGGAAAATGTTGGTAATTTATGGATTAAACAGAAAGCAGCAAAAATAACAGGACAGAAAAAAACACCACCAGTTGCTGGTCACACATGAGAACTTCCTGTAAACAAAACAAAGAACAGTAGTTAAGTACAATATGTGAAATGAAAAAGAGAGGTATTTTCTCTCTCACTCCCCTGTCTTGATACTAAAAAAGATAATGGATGATAATCTAACTGCAAGTTTAACCATAGGTTTAATATTAGTAGTATTTAAGAGATTTTTTTCCTGTAATTTGAGCTTCTTATCTTAAAATAAACAGGCAAGTAGTTTGAAATAACTAATTGCTTTTGTAGATAGTAGTATTTTTGATAGTCAAACAAGCTCTGGAAATATTGAATAAAAAATTCCCAAATAAAAAATTCATAAATTTTAATTTGCAAGATATTCTGAGTAACATAACAAAATCTCACACACTCCTCCATTCAGTCAAGGGCAGGAATTACCTTGTCCAATGAATTCACCTTCTGCTCCCATTTTAGCCACTTAGTGGCTGTTTCAGTCATCCAATTACCTATCAGTATTATAGTGGTTCTGTTCAAGTAACTCTTAATTTACTACTGAGTAAATGGCCCTAATGTGTAAAAGTAGTGATGCTGGTAATTCAGATATATTAAAGAGAAGTTGTCATTATTTCTTTTAAAGGAAA
Organism: Glaucomys volans; assembly: GCA_020662805.1. Lineage (NCBI taxonomy): Eukaryota > Metazoa > Chordata > Mammalia > Rodentia > Sciuridae > Glaucomys > Glaucomys volans. The sequence continues at coordinate 184,180 of JAJEJO010004422.1, forward strand.
AGAAAAAATTCACCATTGATATGAACATACAGGAAAAGAACATGGTATTGTATCAAGTCTGATACTGTCCACAGTTTCAAGCATCCACTCAGGTCTTTCAATGTATCCCCTGCAGATAAGAAGGTACTATTGTCCTCTCTATAACCATTCTTTTCCCTTCCACTAATGGGTCACACTGATCTCCAAGGCTCAGTGATTTCAAAAGTCCCAAGATAAGAGGAGGAGGATTTCCCAAATCCCTACTTGGAGGAATACATATGTTAATCTGTAGCACAAAACAAATTATTTGGAGTTAAAGCACTGAACATTTCGTTGCTGTTGTTTTCATGGAAATTTATCCTGCTCTAAGTTAAACATAAAAATGGAGGAGATAAATTTCTATACTTAAAACATATTAACAAACAAGTAAAGCAATAAATGGCAGCGAGATACTGGACTGTAGTGCCTTAGAGACCGTGCTTACTGGTGGGGACAGTTGGGAAAAAGAAAAATTATTTACTCTTTTTTCCACTAGGACCTGTGTTCTAGTAGTTCTTGGATATTTATCTACTTTATTTTAATTTTCTGAGCAACTAGAAGAATATAACACAGAACAGGCTATCAGTAAATATCAGTTTAAGTAAAGGAATGAAAGAATAAATATTTTAGGAGGCAGGTGCTGACACTGTTAGTGCATTGCTGTTATTCAGTGATACAGATTCTCTGTTATCAATTTTCTTTTTCCAAAAGAAGCAGTAAATGTGAATATTTATATGTTGATTCAAAACACTTAAAAACACTCCAGACTCCAAGGAAATTTTTTCTACACATTAGATTCAGCTCACTGGCAGCCAGTTTATTATCTCTAAATGGTATTACTGGTTCTCAAAGTTGAATGAGCAGAGTACTTCAAAGAACCCTTTTGGGAATTCTATGAAAATTTTTTAAAGTGTTAGCTCTTCTTCAAACCTGTTAATTAAAATCTCTAGGAGTGTGGCACATTAGTATATATTTTTATAAATTTCTGAAGGGGATTTTCTTATCACAACCCTGTATTTAATTCATGGGATAGGACTGAGAATTACTGTATTAAATAACTCCAACTTATTTTTTTAAATTTATGTTTTAGGACATGAAAACATTATAATAAATCAGAGTAAATTAGAGTGTAGCTTAAGAACCCCAATTATTTGGCAAAGAAGATATTTTCTGTATTATTTCATTAGCATTTATCTTCCTCTCTTCATATTTTTATGCAATATTTAGTCTACCCATATTTTTTCAACTTATATTTTTCATTTCAACCTTTTATTAGCAATTGATGTATGCATTCAAATATTTGCTCATATAACATTTAAACAAAGGTTATCCATTCAAGTGTTCCACTAACATTTCCTCCAGGATTGTATTACATAATGTGTTAGTCAGCTTTTTGTTACTAAAAGAGAATACCTGAGGTAGGATACTTTATATACATAAAAGGGTATTTCTTTTGGCTTGAAGTTCTTTTGGCTTGAGGTGCAAAATCTAAACAGCATGGGGCAGTCTCTAGTGGGCCCCCTGTAAAGCACCACATTATGAAGGCAGTATGTGTACATTTCTATATTTGTGAACTCTCTCTCCCTCTTCCTATAAACACACTCAGATTCAATCACAGGAGCTTCACCTAAATGACCTAATCTAATTAGTTCCCAAAAGACCCCATCTTTAAATACCATTATTGGATTAGATTTCTACTCTCTTAATACTATTGGCATAATATGTGAAAAAATAACTCCTGCCTGAGTTTGGAGTGACAAGTCATATTTAAACAAAGCAAATGTGAAGTGATCAGGCTTAATAATTATATTTTTCATGTTCTTATTATCTACGTAACTTTATGTAAGGTACATGTATATTTTTGAAACTGGGTAAGAATACTTCGTGGTTTTGATTCCTTAACTGGAAAGAATTATAACTTTGTTAAATATCAGCTATATTTCACATTTTAGTGGCTGCCATATTTTGGGCTTATTCATGATGTTGCCATATTTTTGGCTTCTACAGTTACCCATTCAATTCATCCCAGCTAACTAGATAAAAGGTGTTTGACATTCACTTATGTCTACAGTCAGCTGTAAGGTGTATTTAATACCTACAACGTTTCAGTCACTGTTCTGGATGCTGAATATAAAACAGTTAAGAAAAAATCCCTTACTCATTTGGAAATTAAAATTTTGTGGACAGAAACAAATAATGAATGTATATGTATGAGAGAAGGAGGGAGAGAGGTTAGTAATGGTGGTAATTAGTGCAAAGGAAAATAATAAAAACAGATTTTAAATTATTAAAATGATAGAGCTTCTTAGATGAGGGAGAGTGCAAAGGATGTGGGATGGCATGGCCAGGGAGGCAATGTTTGAGCAATGATCTATACTGAAAGCACGATTTGCACAAGTTATCTGAGGAATAAGTAATCCAGGCAAAGAGAACAAAAAAAGTTCTTAAGTCAGGAGCATGTTAAGTACAATCAAGGAAAAGCAGTGAGAGAAAATGATGGAGCAAAAGATGGCAAATAGTAGGAAATTAGACTAGAATACTAACAGAGGTCTACATCCTATGGAACTTTAGCTCATTTAAAGATTTACTTTTTCTCAGGTTAATATTGAACACTAGGTTGTAGAAGATCAAGGTTAAAATTGAATCAATCAAGAGGTGATTGCAGTAACCCAAGAAAGAAATGATATAGGCCAGGATTATGATGGTAGCTTTGGATATAGGGAATCATAGTCAGAATCTGGCTGTATTTTGAGGGAGGTTAACTAATCCTTGATAACAATATTATTTAAAAACAAATCTAGCCTACTTCTAAATAAATTGATTTTCCATTTAGAGAAATACAAGCAATTTTAAATTTCTGTTTGCATGTAGTTATTATTGTCATACATTAACATATGAAAATAACTGGGGTCAAATACCTAAGTTATTAAAGGTTTTATTAAATTTTTAGAATCAGTATTAACCAATTAGACGTAGTTTGAACAATAAAGATCACTTACTATAAAGATGTTAAAACTTGTACAATTCCCAAGCTGGAGTATAGTTGTTAAATATTTTTTATTTAATTGACAAATCCAGTTAAATCTACTCTCTCATTCGAAGAATGGATTTTCCTTTTCATTTGCCTATAAGACAGTTGTACATTTTTCTTTATTTTCAATAAGGAAACTTCTTATCCACAAAGTTTGAACTGTTTAAAAATGCATTCAAATACTTTTTTGCTCATCCTGAAGGTAAAAAACATTTTGAAAGAACCTAAGGAAGTATACTTTAACCTTTGTTATGCAGAAAAATTCTTGAAAATGCAGAATAGGGAAATACTACCTGTTGTTTCAAGAATTTATTTTAAATCTCTGAGTCAACAGGTATCTATCTAACCTTCATATATTAACAGAGATAAGCTTTAATGACATTAACTGTAGTTTAGTCAATAGTATCTTCCCATTTCAAAACCAAATAATTTTATCAAATTTCAACAAGGCCCACATTAATGGACTATAAACAATTTTTATGCTAACAAATTTAGAGTAATAGGCAATTAACATATTAAAGAAATACTTGAATATTCTGAAAATAACAGTATTAGCAGAGTATCAAATACTGATTTGAAATTTTAGTCAGTGATTTTTATAAACTTTAAACTATGTTAAAGAATAATTGATATACAGTCTGTCATATTAGAAATCTTTCAGTAAGAAATTATAAAATATCAAATTATTATCTATGTATTCATTTACATATTGAAATTCATCATTTTTTAAAATGAGTTGATTTCATTATGGTCAAAAGGTGCATATTTCATCACTGCACTGAATCTGGTCCAATTGTAGATGACACTACATTAGACATTCATTCATTTAATTATTACCTATTGAGCTCTTTTTGATGTAGCAAGATACTATTCCAAGTATGGGAGATACAAATAATGACAAAACCATTAAATTTTCTACCCTATTTGAGTTTGCAATCTATCAAAAAAGATGGATACTCAGTCAATAATTATATAAATAATGATGAATTTGCAATCACCATGATTGCAGGAAGGTACAATCTTGCAGTGTGAGTGTATTTATTTCGGGCAAAGATGTTAAAGACCTTGTAAAATCAAAGAAATATATAGCAAATATCAGAATTACAGGCTGATATTTAAAGGCTGTTATTCAGGTAAAGAGGACTCACAGACTGGGGTAGAAATATGTTAAGAAAATATAACAAAAATCATGCATGAAGAAATGTAATTAGTTGGGGTAATGGGTTCTGAGATAAAGATATAAAGAATCTTGATTTTCATTAAGAAAGTCAATAAAACCCTCTACTAAGTTTTATGTTAGGAAATAATAATGTATATACAGGGGTTTTTTACTGTTTCTAGAAGTTTTTTTTCGAGCACAAATTTAAATGTAGAAAGAGAAAGGGGAAATATAGGAAGAACAGTTAGGATAGAAAAGGAAACTCTAAATAAAAACTGGTGGCTTGCTGATGAGTATATTTGTGGATAGGGGTTGTGGGCATGTCTCTGTGGCAGAGCATGTATCTATCATGCACAACACTGTGGGTTTAGTGTGAGGGGGGAAGGAGGCAGGTGGGCAGGAAAAAAAATAGGCAGATGGATTAAAATGAAAGGAAACTAAAGTACCATAGCACTTCCCTAGAGAAATCGATTCTGAATTTTATATAATCAATATATAACAATTCGTAAGCATTTTTCTTTTTTTTTTTTTGGTACTGAGAATTGAACCCAGGCTTTCAACGACTGGACCACATCTCCAGCACATTTTTTGTATCTTTACTTTAGAGACAGGGTCTCACTAAGTTGCTTAGGACCTCACTAAGTTGCTGAAGCTGGCTTTGAACTTGGATCCTCCTGCTGCAGCCTCCTGAGCAGCTGGGATTACAGGAGTCTGCCACCACATCCAGTAGTAAGCATATTTTTTTTTATGATTATAATAACATGTTTTCCTCCTTTAGTTGAAAAGTCCAACAGTAGAAATTTCACCTTCTATTTTTTTTTGTCACCAAAGTCACAAAACATGGCAGAGGGTTTACAGATTAACAAGCATTTTACAACTATTTTTGAATAAGTTATTTTTATGGGGTTGGTAGAGAAGTAAATATGATTTCTAGCATTCTGACAGAAACAACTAGAAAAATAAATCAGTCTACATGATCAGAAGATTATTGGTTCAGTCAAATTTTGTGTCACAGTGACAAAAATATCTGACAAGAACAACATTGAAGATGAAAAATTTACTTGAGGTTCACAGTTTCAGAGGTCTCAGTCCATAGATGGCTAACTCCATAACTCTGGGTCCAACTTGTGGCAGAACATGGTGGAGGCAGGTTCCCTCAGAGGAAAGCTGTTCAGCACATGGTGGGGTCAGGAAAGAGTGACAAGGGAAGGGACCTCAGGGAATATGGATCATTCTAGGGCAAACCACCTCCTCCAGTCACATCCCACCTGCCTATAGCCACACCCAGTCAATCCATTCAAGCTAGGATGGGCTAATTAGGGTACAGCTTTCACAATCTAATCATTCTACCCCTGAATATTCCTGCATTAATCAGAAATTTGGGGAGGCAATTCAGATCCAAACCATAACAATTGGTGTTATACCCAACGAAAATGAGATCATCTATGCCATTCACATAAACCCAAAAGAAGCCTTTATGATAACTGGCCAGTGATGACCACCATACACCTAAAAGCGGTGTGTCAGGGAATGGTGCACAGCCAGTTCCTTCCTCGCCAGTATTTATAGGGAGGGGGAGAAATTAGGTGGAGCAGTCCTTCCTTCCTGTATTAGGGAGGGGAAAAGGAGAGGGAGGGGTCATCTCTCCCTCCTGATGGTATTTGAGAATCCTGTTTCTTTTGGGGAGTGTAACATTAGTATGTCTGTTTTGAATATTTTCATATTGGGAGCTCTGAGTTATCAAAATGAGGATAGTGAGTTGGATAGAAGCCTTTGACTCAAAATGAATGTCTGAAGGACATACATTGTATATCTGTCAGCACATAAATTAGACAGGAGGAGTATAGATTTCTACTATAGACTAAACATTTGCCTTCCCAAAAAATATATGTATTGAAGCCTCATCCCCAATGTGAAGGTATCTGGAAGTTGGGTTTTTGTGTGGTACTTAGATCAGGAGGGTGGAATCCTGTGAATGGGATAAGTTCCCTGCTATAAGATGCAGTAGAGCACTTTCGTGGCCCTTCCACCATGTAAGGACACAGCAAAATGTGGCTCTGTTTGAGCCAGGAAGCAGCCCTTACCACAAACTGCACTTGTTGTCACCCAGTCTATGAAGTTTTGTTATAGCGGATCAAGAGGAAAAAACTATTCCTACATCCAAGCCCAACATAAGACAGCCAGAAAAAAAAAAGAAAAAAAAAGAAAAAAGAAAGCCTCCTGCTGCAGGATCTTGAGAAAATTCAAAATACAGAGTTCCTAGAAACCAAGAAAATTGTTAAAGAGAACCAATAGTGATTGGCCGTGGCCAGTAGGAAAGAGAAAACAACAGAAAAGAAAAAAGAAACTATGCTGTTTCTGGCAATCTAAAGGACTGTGGTGGAAGAAGGGTTAAATAAGTGAGTTGGGTCAAGTAATTGAGATCAAGTGGAAAAATAGACATCCATTAAACTTCTGTGTTTGAGGTTACCGTGACGGAAACTTTTGGTGCCCTTCCTCCTTAGCTCCCACATTCACACTGCAACCTGACTACATTCCCTATCATCCTGCCTTCAGCATACACTCATCAAAGCTAGAGATCTGGGTATTCTCACTGATCCTACCGTTTTCCACTTCTAGAACTCTTTATATTAACAAGTCCCATCTCTTTTCATTTCCAAAATATATTTTGCATTCTCCTCTTTGATTTAACCTAGCACTGCTTTAATTCAAGCTAACATCTTTTCCCTAGATCATTCCAATTGCCTCTATCTCTGCCCTCGCCTCTGCCCTCTGTCTCCTTTCATTTCATTCAGTATCTTTTTGTGTCTTGTCTTTCTTTCTCTTTCTTCCTTCCTTCCTTCCTTCCTTCCTTCCTTCCTTCCTTCCTTCCT